>LGRX02010008.1:0-20764 GCA_001247695.2 Cymbomonas tetramitiformis | reverse complement strand
GGGTGAGGCCGAGAAGGAGGGAGGTGAGGGGCAAGGGAGGGGAGGAGGAGGCAGGAGGGAAGGAGAGGAGAACAAAGGGAGAAGGGGAATCCAGGCTGTCAATGGGAGGATCGAGGAAAAAAGGTCAGCATACGGAGCTCTGGGGAGCAGTCTGAGGTGTGCAAATCGGGGAAAGGGGCTGAAGGAAGACCAAAGGTTTGAAAAGAAGCAACAAGGCCAAGCGAAGATATCATCTGCGGGTGTGGGTCAAGACGGAGGATAAGTGGGTACGGGGAGGGGGGTATTTGTGTCATGGGAGAGAGAGCCCGGTCAAGGGTACTCACTAAAGAGTGACAAGTACTGTGAAGGAGGTGAGAAACATAGAGAACCGAGGAGAGAGTCCCTCCGAAGGTGAGATGTGAGAAAGGGGAAGAAAGGCACGCAAGTCTGGAAGGTGAGATGTGAGAAAGGGGAAGAAAGGCAAGCAAGTGTGGAAGGTGAGATGTAAAAGGGAGGGAGCGAGACAAGCCGTCGGAGCACCAACTGTGGGCCCAAAGTCTGAGCTAGAAGCTCGGAAAGGAACGAGGTGAGATGTGCCATGTGAGTCAGAGGCAAAACAAGTAACTGCGGGTCAGTGAAGATGTGAAAAGGGAAGAGAGGAAGTCGAGATGAAAGAGGTAGAAGGAAGGGTGCAAGAAGAGCCGTCGGAAGTCTGTGAAGGAAGAGGCGAGATGCGCCATGCGAGTCAGAGCCAAAGCAAGCAACTGCGGGCCAAATGAGAAGAGAGGAGAGGAGGTCGAGATAAAAAAGCACTCGGAGGAGCGGTCAAAGGTCCAGGGTCAAGGGTACAAAGTCAGGGTCGAGAGCCTGTGACGAGGTGAGATGCGCCAGGCGAGCCGGCGTGAAAGCAAGAACCCACGGGTCAAGCAAGGTGTGAAAGGGGAAGAGAAGGGTCGAGGTACAAAAGGAAAAGAGGAAAGGAGCGGGACGAGTCGTCGAGTAGCGGTCGCAAGCCGGAAGTCAGGGTCGGAGGCCCGAAAGGGACGAGGCGAGATGCGCCATGTGAGCCACAGGCAAAGCAAGCAGATGTGAGTCAAGCGAGATGGGAGAGAAGGAAGTCGATACCGGCAGTCTCGGAAGTGAGACGAAGGCAAAGGAGCCGTCGGAGAGGTGGCTGAGAGCCAAGAGTCAGTGTCGGGAACCTGTGTGAGAAAGAGCGAGATGCGCACTACGAGCAACCGGCGGAAGAGCTGGTAACGAGCAAGGCTCGATGTGAAGGGAAGAGGCGACGGGGCTGCTGCAACTGGTGGTGACGCACATAAGGTGTGAGGGGCGAAAGCAAGGTGAACGTGACATGAGAGGGCGTGCGACATGCCATAGAAGTGAAACGCAATGAGGTATCCCAGGGGAGGTGAAGCGTGGAAGAGAAGCCGACGGTGAAGGGGCGAAA
Organism: Cymbomonas tetramitiformis; assembly: GCA_001247695.2. Lineage (NCBI taxonomy): Eukaryota > Viridiplantae > Chlorophyta > Pyramimonadophyceae > Pyramimonadales > Pyramimonadaceae > Cymbomonas > Cymbomonas tetramitiformis. Next base: position 19,335 of record LGRX02010008.1, on the reverse strand, counting down.
GCAAACTAACCGTCAACGACCTGCGAGAGAAAAAAGAGAAAACCCGATGGAGCAAGAGGGTCGCGATGACGTGGAGAAAGGCTGAGAGCTGATAGTCAGCGTCGGGAACCTGTGTGAGAAAGAGCGAGATGCGCACAACGAGCAAAAGGCGAAGGAACCGGTCACGAGAACGACGCGATGCGAAAGGAAGAGGCGATGGGACCGCTGCAGCTGGTGGAGACGCAATCGAGATGCGAGGGGCGAAAGCAAAGTGAGCGCGACATGGGAGAGCGTGCGACACGCCGTGGGAGCGAGGAGAAACGAGATATCCCATGGGAGGCGACGCGTGGGAGAGAAGTCAGTGGCAAAGGGGTGAAAGTAAACTAACCGCCAACGACCTGCGAGAGAACAGGAGGAAACCGACGGAGCGAGAGGGTCGCGACAGGCGAGAAAGGGAAGAGAAAAGTCTAGGGCGTGAGGGAACAAGTCGAAAACGCACGAAACAAGGGGGGGAAGGGAAGGTGTCAGGTGGGGGAAAAAAGAAAGAGAGGTAGAAGGCAGGGAGAGGGTGAAATGAGAGGGCGCGAGGGAAGGCGAAATGAGAGGGCGTGAGGGAAGGTGAAGGCGCAAGAGAGGTGAGGAAGCGCAAGGAGGAAAGAGCAGAGAGTAGGAAGGGCAAGTAAAAGGCAGGATAAGCGACAAGGAGTAAGCAGGAAGGGTCAAGCAAGGTGCGCGAAGACTAGCAAAACAGGTCAGGGCAAAGAAGCAAGAGGCAAGTGAACGCGATGTATGAAGGGAGAGAAGCAGGTGTGAGATGCGTGTGTGAGAGGCTGACCGGGAATACGTCTCGCCATAGGGTTGTGGCATCTCGCTGTTAACGGGGACGGCCACTTGGGTGCTTTGGATGATGGGATGTGGCTGTCCCTGTGGTACCCTTCTGACGGGTACTGCCTCTTTGAGGGCGTCGGGGATTCGTCTGCGGCTGGCTCTATTTATGTCCAGTGCCTTGAGGCTTTTTCACCTGCCGGGGGACTGGTGGTTGACAGCCACTTTATGGGGTGCTGACATCTCGTTGTTAACGGGGACGGCGACTGGAATGATTTGGATGATGGGATTGTGGCTGTCCCTGTGGTGCCCTTCTGGCGGGTACTGCCTCTTTGAGGGCGTCGGGGATTCGTCTGCGGCTGGCTCTATTTATGTCCAGTGCCTTGGGGCTTTTTCACCTGCCGGGGGACTGGTGGTTGACAGCCACGTTATGGGGTGCTGACATCTCGTTGTTAACGGGGACGGCCACTGGAATGATTTGGATGATGGGATTGTGGTTGTCCCTGTGGTACCCATCTGACGGGTACTGCCTCTTTGAGGGCGTCGGGGATTCGTCTGCGGCTGGCTCTATTTATGTCCAGTGCCTTGGGGCTTTTTCACCTGCCGGGGGACTGGTGGTTGACAACCACTTTATGGGGTACTGGCGGATCGTTGTGAACGGGGACGGCCACTGGAATGATTTGGATGATGGGATGTGGCTGTCCCTGTGGTACCCTTCTGGCGGGTACTGCCTCTTTGAGGGCGTCGGGGATTCGTCTGCGGCTGGCTCTATTTATGTCCAGTGCCTTGGGGCTTTTTCACCTGCCGGGGGACTGGTGATCGACACCCACTTTATGGGGTGCTGGCGGATCGTTGTGAACGGGGACGGCCACTGAAATGATTTGGATGATGGGATGTGGCTGTCCGTGTGGTACCCTTCTGACGGGTACTGCCTCTTTGAGTGCGTCGGGGATTCGTCTACGGCTCGCTTTTTGGGAGTGTCTTGGATTCTTCTGACGCTAGCTCCCTCTCCGTGTACAGTGCTCATGGTTATTACACATGCCGGGGGACTTGTGTTCTTTGACCTTGATATGAAGTACTGGCGGATCGCTATGAACGGGGACGGCCGCCGGGTGGAAGTGGGTTTTGGGAGGCGGTTATCCCTGTGGTGCCATTCTGGCGGGCACTGCCTCTTGGAGAGCTCGGTAGATTCGTCTGTCGTGCTGCGAGGAGAGGCAGAAGGTGGTGAAGTACACCTTCTGTGTTTTCCCTTGAATTTTGTGGGGAGCACTTAGGTGCCCACATGTTTCCTTTTTTTGACATGGGGTGTCCATGCTGTGTGGTGTGACTGTATTCATGACATAACCATGGACCAACAGGTCCCATCCATCGACCGGGAGCCACTGGGGGGCATGCCAGCAGGGTCCGCTTACTCCGTAACCCAGAGACCAACAATTGTTTGGCGACGATCTGTCACATCGTATCATCTTTCCATGCTGCTTTGCATTTGGGTTGGGAATATGTATGCGTTTGTGGTATCTTGTCACGGCCCCGCCCTGCTCTTGATTTGCTTTTCACATCCACTGGGATGATGGTGGGCTGGCTTTTGTTGGCCGATCTCATGCCATTTAGTGTGAGAGGCTGGTGGCAACCAGGGTGCGATGCGAATATCGGGAATGAAAACCGCACGCCTCGCGTAGAATGCAAAAACGAGGGTGAACGAAAAACCCTCGTATATCTAAATGCAGGCTCACGTGCAGAGGGCCCAGCCAACGAGTGCCGAGGCGTCGCTGACTGTCAGAAGCCGAAGAGAGAGGGGAGGAGGGAGACTCTCGCCCACCTAACCTAGCACAAAGATCAATGATCAAAACCAGAGGATCAAATATCAAAACAGGGAGAAAGGGAAGAGAGAGATCAGGATCAAGTAGGGTGAGGAGTTAAGGGCAGGAAGGAAGGCAGGGAGACAAGGAACAAGGGAACGACAGCGACCCTAAACCCAAAGCCGGTTGGGGAAGTCGATTCTGACGCTCGACACTGCACCGTGCGTCCCCGTGAATAGTGTGCTGGGATCGGAGGCTCCAGCAGGGGTGCTCGGACCTAGACGAGTGAAAGCCACAAAGAATTACAGGGGAAACCAAGGCACGGTGCACGTGATCACCAAGGTTTCCCAACTCGTACTAGGCTCCCCGGACATAACGCCAAGCTCTAAACTGACTGACGATGACGGATCAAGCAGGAGACCTGACGGACTAAGCAGGGAGAGTAGGGCAAAGAGAATCAGGCAGGGAGAATTGAGGGGAAGAAGGTGTGCATGCCGCCCGGGCCCAGTGGCACTGTGGGCTGTGACTCTCAGTGCCCTATATGCCGGTCCGTATGCCTAGGGTGCATGCAGTGTCAGTGTGTGTGAGAGGGCAAAAGGGAGTGGAGAGCGCACCGTTCAAGTTGGGGGCAGGCACGAAGCAGGCAAGCAGGAGCACGAGCGAGGCGCGTCGGAGCGTCGGAGTGCGAGGGCGCGGCGTCGAGGTGGAACGGAAGCACCGGTGAGCAGAGGGATCAAAGGGCAGGATAACTGGGGACTAGAAATTCTAGTCACAGCAAAGACTAGAGAGGATGCAGAACAAAGAATGCACCGAGGAGGAGATGAAAGGAGGCAAGGAAAATGAAAAAGGGAACAGGATGTGGGCGGGGAGAGGAGGTGTGATCGACAAAGGAAGCGATCGAGCGAGTGCGTGCGATCCCGCAGATGACACAAGAGTAAAGGAGCGGGGAAGGGGAAGGGGGAGAAAGGAATCTACTGAAAATCAATCCGAGAGCCAAAGAAAAAAGCAGGCAACAATATTTAATAAAATAATGAAAAATGATTGATAAATAGTGAAAAATGAACAATAAATAGTGTCGTACCGGGAGTCCGCAGTGGAGGGGGCTAGGAGCCACCCGTAATTGAAGCCCACCCCCCGGTGATTAAAAAGAAAAGAAAACCAAAGGAAGAAGGAAAAGGAGAAAACGAATCAAAGGGGGGTGGCCGGATGCAGGTGGGGCGGGGCGGCGGTGGGCTGCATGCGAGGTTGATGCATGTGGGGAGGATTGCTGGTGTTCGATGCAAAAAACGGCATCGGAGCAACCGGGGCGGAGGCTGTGGTGGCGGCGCTTGGAGATGCCAACTGCAAGCTGCACACGCTCGACCTTCGCAGTAAGTGTGAGAGGGGCACATGTGGGTGATGGGCGAGGGTGGGGACGGGCGAGGCCGGCCGGATGCAGGTGGGGCGGGGCCGCGGGGGTCCGCAAGCGAGGCTGATGCATGTGGGGAGGATTGTTGATGCGCGATGCAGACAACCACATCGAAGCAGCCGGGGCGGAGGCGGTGGCGGCGGCGCTTGGAGATGCCAACTGCAAGCTGCACACGCTCGACCTCAGCGGTAAGTGTGAGAGGAGCGCATGTGGGTGATGGGGGAGGCCGGCGGGATGCAGGTGGGGCAGGGCGGCGGGGGTTTGCAACAAGGCTACCAATTGGTTATGAATTTTGTAAAGTAGTTGGCCAATTAATCGTTTATTGGAATCTAATCGGTTGCGCAATTCAAGTATTTTGGGCACAATCGAATCGATTAATAGGATAAATACTTTCGAAATCGAACGGATCGCCTGTGTTAAGAAGCACAAATCGGTCACATCGAATCGGTTACGGAATTCAAGTAATCGAATCGATTTCAGAACGGTTAGAAATTTGAAACCGATAAAAAGCCTTGGTCTGCAAGCGAAGCTGATGCATGTGGAGAGGGTTATTAATGCGAGATGCAGACAACGGCATCGAAGCAGCCGTGGCGGAGGCGGTGGCGGTGGCATCTAAAGTCGCCAATTGCAAGTTGCGCATTTAAACCTCAGGGGTAAGTGTATTGCTCACGAGTTGCAAGATATGGCTATGCTTTACTTTTTTCGTTTTTGATCAAATTTATGTTCAACCCCTCGTTCGCGTACATGCCAAACCAAGAAGAACGAGATGCGGCAGCACTTCAAGAGGAGGAGGCGGCCATGGCGAACGAAGCAAAGGCCCTTCAGAAAAAGCCGTAAAGGCGAAGGACGATGAGGTTGCCAAGGATGCCAAGGGTAAGGGCAAGGGTGCGATGGGGGGGGGTAGAGTAGCCTCCCCCTTCAAGCTTGGGCAAGGTCAAGCCAACAACGCCAAGAAGTCCGCACCCAAGTCACCGGCGAGCCCGCCAAGCATCTATGGTATTTTTAAGGTTGGCCAAGCGGTGTTGGTATGCGGGGTCACAAGTTTGCTGGCCTGGAGCAGTCCCATCATACTGTTGGTACAATATTTCTACCCGCCAGAACAATATATCGTGGTTTCTACAACGATATATGTAATATGCCTCCGTAACATCGATGCCCGCAATACACAGTAAACATGCATACAACATGGATTCAATGCATGCGTAACATGTTCACGATACATCTACAATAGATTCACAATGTGCCTCCAACATGCCTGCCATGCACGTTGAATATGCCCATCACATGCATGCGATACATTTGTAACACGTTTACAATAATTATACAGGTCACAGACATACTATAGAGGTATAATTGCACGATGCTGTCCAGTGAATGTGCATCACGCCCTTTAATATGCAATGTATCAAACGTATATTGGAGGGTAGTATATATCACTCCGCTGTCACGCTCCCGTTGTGTGCGTGAGATGAAAGGTGACGAAAGGTGATGACAGCGCCATCAACGTCACCCAGCGAAAATGCTGGGGTATAGAGGGTAGTACATATCGCTGCGCTGTCACGTTCTCGTTGTATGCGTCGGATGAAAGGTGATGACAACGTCATCGACGTCACCCAAGGAAAATGTTCGGGATATCGAGGGTAGTATATATTTCTTGAAGATGTAAGGAAACTGCAATATAATTAAAGATTCCCGATGGATGAAGTGTGTAAATCGGCAGAGCAGGGGGTTGTGCACTTCGGCCGTAAGGTATTTTTTGTACCATATTGTTGGTACGTCGGGATTCTTTTTGAATCGGGTCTCCTCCTTCTCGGTGCCCCACTCTTCGAGGGCGAAGACCACGGTGTGCTCTCCGATCGGGAAGTCACTTGGCATCTCCGCTTTCTTCGCCTTGGCGCCTCCGCTTTCGGGCCTCCGCCACCCTCAGGGCTCCGCCACCGGAACCCCCCGCGCGCATCCCCTTCTTGGCAACCTTGTCCGTGTCCTTGCCCTTGGGATCCTCCTTCTCCTCCTGTCCCTCCTCCTCTTCCGGTCTGGCGTCCAAGCTATCCCGAAGGATCGCCTTCCAGTCGTCTACACACACCCAAAAAGAAAAGCCCTGTCAGCTGAAATACGGTACGTTATCTTGGCTTGTACTATGCAGGTATGCCCCTACCTGTGCATTATTTGAGCTGGTGTTGGGTACATATGGCCATGTCTGCTAACTATATATAACGAAATTACTACCAAACAACAACAGATGTACTTTGTTTTGGGGTGTTTGTTTACGTACCTTCCGTGGGCACCTCCGTGTTTAGTTCGACACCTGCAGCCTCCAAGCTCAGCTGAATTCCTTTGAGATTGGTGGGTTGGCCCTTCTTGGAGGAATCCACCTCCACCGCATTTTTTGTGTACACATGTCCCAGGATGTTGCACACCCACATGCCATGCTCCGCCCCCGCCTTCAGCTTCCACCGCCCCCACTTGTGGCGGCGGCGAAGATTTTGGAGAAGGGTGCAGAGCTTCAAGTGTTGGCTATCGTCCTTTCCGCCCAAGGTGGCCGTGAGTCGCATAAGCTCGCTCATGCGGCGGCGGAAGCGGTCTTTGGCAAGGGGTTGCTCATCCAACCCGACGAAAACGTCGAGCTTGCCGTGTGTAACCATCTCGTCTGTTGAAAACAAACACAATCATGAGCAATGCGTCAGGATTTGCCCTATGCCCAAATTTCTTTCTCGAGTTTTCACTCAAATTCATTTCCCAAATTTATTTCTCGAGTTTTCACCCAATTTTCTCGTATATTTCTCGAGATTTTTGGCAAATTTTAGCCAAATTTGTCAAATTTCTCGTAATTTTCTCGATTTTTCGTGAAATGCGTCCGATTATTTTTGCATATTCTCGCCGATTCTCGCCAATTGCTACATTTCGCGCATATTTCTTTTTGATATTTCGACATTTCGCGATAGTTCGCGAAAATCAGTCAAATTTCTCGAGAATCTTTTTAGATTTCTCGCCTTAAATTTGACCCAAATGTCTCCAAAATATTCGCGAAATTTAGGCCCAGCCCAAGTTAGGATGTATTCAACATGTGGTACAGATATGGCCCTGCCATACTCAGACTAATATTTTCAGGTACACGCTGAAAAAACTGCGAGGTAGGGCACTGCTTGTGGCACAGCGGTATCCAGACCCGATTTTAAAATTACTCATTTACCTATCTAAACATAAATGCATATAATCTATAATAGATATATTATAGAATAGATGCACCTTCGGTGCGATTACGATACATGAGGAGAGCCTTTCGAGTGAGATTCAAGAGCCGAAACGGGTTATGAAGTGCATAAATATCAAGGTATGTAATCGGTTGGGCCGATAATCCGATCTATCGATATATCGGAATATCAGTATCGACCGATTACAATTTTTTTAATATCGGAATTATTGGTATTGATCGATATGCCATACTGAATTATCGAAATCGATCGATCAGAAAATCGGAATATCGGAATCGTTCGATTGAAATTTAATAATATCGAAATCGATCGATTGCAATTTTCAAATGTGGATATCGATTCCGAAATCCGATATCGATATCGAAATCCGCTCATCAATTCTTGTTGGTGACTTAAAAAGGGACCCGTTGGCTAAGAATTGAACATGCGCGGATCGATCCACGATTCCGCGGATGGGAGGTTTGCGACCCAATAGAAAATAACTCAATCTGATTCATCAGAAATTCAAAATTGAATATCATCAGCCACATTCACCATCCATCATGGCGATGTGTAAAAGTGAGCGTGGTAAAAAACGAGCAAGTAGCTCTGGCGTCACGTTACTCGCCCAAGGGAAAGGCCCCGTTAAAAGAACCCAGCAGTCTCCGTTCAATCCTGCTGGCCACGAGGACGTTGAATACGTAGTCCGAGTTATCAAAGCTGAGCGCCTCCATGGTGCAGTTCCGCAGTGGCTCATAGGTTGGGAGGGCCTCTCGGATAAGGAGGACACATGGTAATCTATTTAGATCATTTAGTTGGACATGAGATATCAAGATAAGATATCGACAAGATATCGCGACTTTCCGCCAGCATCGTAAGGGGGAGGCCGCTTACGATCGATCGACCGATCGATCGAGCGGATTTCTGAGTTTTTACGGTCATTCGACGGTTCGATCGTTCAGTCGACAAGCAGTCGACTGGAGGGCTGTTGTATCTTCGACATCCTAGTGACACAAACTAGATTCAATTTCCGATGCGGATTTCAATTTTTGTCTGATCGAGCGGTCGGTCGACGGTTTGATCGATCGGTAAACAAATAGTCGACGGAGGGCTGCCGTAACGTCTAGTACATTGTACAGGCTGAGGACTATGAGCGTATCAGGGATGAGGACCGTGCGCAAGTCGTGAACCTGCAAGAGAGCATGGCTTGGAACCCACACTCTTTTCAGAACACCTCCCTGGTGTACATTGTATACGCGGACACTGGGAAGCATCTCAAAAGCGCGGAGGAGTTTGACCCCAATAAGGTGCACGACGGCAAGTATCGTTTTGTGTGCTTCGGGCACCAACATAGCCTCACCGCTCGGCGGGAGCTTCACAGTGAAAACCCAGATAACGAAGCTTTTCAGCAGATCGAGTGCAGATTGTATTTTAATCTACAGTCTGATATGGTCCGATTCTTGGCTGACGAGCAGAACACCGTCGACCAGAACGTGAAGGGGAAGTCGCACCAGCAAATCATAAAATCCATGCGAACTGGCATGCAGGTGATTTCTGAGAAAACAATGTAACTTATCCATCTTTGTCACTTAAAGCTCTTACTTACTTAAAGCAAACGAATGTGACTGACCGTAGTTTCTCGGCAAACCATGCAGGCGCATCGAAGGGCCCGCTCCACAAACTCTATTGGCATTGTGGCATCACGGAATGGGACGTTCAGGCCTAAGACTGGACGGAGGACGGCCTGGTGAAGGAGTTGGAAAAGCACGATCCCAAGACTTTCAAGCTTCCAAAGACAGCGACGGCAAGGAAGCAGGTCTACGAGAGGCTGTCGAAGGGGGACTGGGCCAATGTGAATGACTGGCAGCTTTTCGGGGGAGAGGTTAAAAGTGGCAAATGGTTCCCGGTCTGGAGCTATTTGTGTGCCAGGGGCACTACGACAGATACTCGGAATGATGTTTTTGATTGAAACCTGCAAAGGTACACAATTCGGTTTTTATAATATACTGGATCAGGGCCAGATTGAGGTGTAAACGATAGTTCGGTTCCGAGTTCTGAAGGCTAAACACTTCTCAAGTGCTCTACTTATTCACTCGTCACTCGGGCTGCAGGGTCAACCACCCGGCACCCGATGTCACACCACGGCCCAACGTTCAATTCCTGATCCGATCTCATTTCTAATTCCGATTCGTCATTCTCGATTCAGATGTCACGTCGACGGACTGACACGATGACTGTCATACAGTACTGTCATACTACTGTACTGTCATACTGTCATACCCCCGACATCTGATACTCGATTTCATTGTCTTTCTGATCCCGATGCGAATCCGGCCATTCCCCGAGGGTCTGACTAAGTGCCACGATGACCACCCCACAGTACTGTCATACTACTATAGTGTCATACTGTCATAGTGTCATGTCATAGTGTCATACCCCGGACATCTGGTACTCATTCTCATCGTGATTTCAAGCCCAATTTCACTGTCATCGTGTCAATCCCAGATTACTCCCGATGACACACACAGACGCATAGACATATCGGCTCACGCTGTGCCTCCGGGCACAACTCTCCCCCCCTTAGGAGTGGTCTACCTCCTGGGATCACTCCGCTAAGGTACCCATCTAAGTTCCAGTTCTTAGGTTTTCTGGTTCCTTCTTGGCTCCAGTTCTTAGGTTCTCTGGTTCCTCTTCGAGCACAATTTGCCTACCGCTACCAGGGCACCACTTTCATAAAGAAGGGTGCCACTTGGAATCTAAAGCGGGCCTTCAGTCTTGCGGAGGCGTAGATGTCGGAAAAGTTGTCGCAGCAGGGGCGCTGGTACAGGGTATACACTCGCGGATTGACCCGCTCCAGTCTGCTGCGGATGGGGTCCCAGCTGTGCAGTTTCCGGATGGCTGCCGGTCGCCCATCTGCACGCACATGGTGTCGAAGCAGTGCAGCGTAGCAAGGGCGTGGGTGGTGCTGAGTTCGTCCATATGCAAGTGGGCTTCATGTACTGCATACCATACATGCAGTAGGTACACACCAGCGGGGGGGGGAAGCTGGCGCATCATGGGACGAAGCCGCAGCGCGTTGGGGAAACGACCTCTGGGGTTTTCCATGAACCAGTGCTTCGGCTCCAGGTAGTCGATGATCTGCAATGTTCGCCGCACGATTTTGTCAGCCTGAGGAAGGTCAGGGGGTCCTCCAGTAGTGCGCGCCTGACTGTACTGCCTACAGGGGGGGCTCGCCCAAACAACATCGAAGAATCCAGGCGGGTATTCCTTGTAGTCCCACTGTAAGATGTCCTGCACATGAGTGGGATGCCAGATGTGCTCGGAGTCGAGGGTCACCACTGAAGCGGTGGGGAAGCAATTTAGGAACTCTCTCTCCACCGAGCCAGTGCCGCTGAAAAGTACAAGGATTCTGGGCACACGGGTTGCCTCTGTCTGAATCGCCATTAGCTCTGTCACCAGTGCCAACGACCCATCTTCTGTGCGTTCTTGACGCTCCCACGGCAGAGGGGTATCATGTTCCATCTGTTCGAGCTGGTCCAGTTCATCGCAGGGGTTGGTGATGAGGTGAGCCAGCGTCAGAGAAGAAGGCTTTCTTTTTTCGAAGCGGCCCGCATTTTTGGAAATTTTACTGGCCCACTTTCGGCCAGGTCGGCCAATCTTCAAATTTGCCCGCCGCAGGCGCAAAATTTTAATTTTAAGTATGGCAAGATCATAAAAATCGCACAATTTTCACGAAAATTTTCATAATCGGGACCCTTGAGAGACGGCCCGCATCCAACAATCGAGCGGCCCGCAACCGGCCCGGGCTGACTTCAAACGGCCCCGGGCCGGCCTCTCACGGTAAGCCTTCTTCCCTGGCCAGCGTCACTCCAGCTTGAGCAGAATGACGGCCACGTTGCTCACGCCGCCGTATGGCTTCGCCGCGAACTTGTGCTTCCATGCGCAGTCTCGCTTGCTCGAATTCACGAAGCTGTTGAAGTGGGCCTCCGCGTTCGAGTTTGTCACGGGTCCTCCATTGGTCGTGGGCCTTGGAGTTGCCAGTCCAGCGAACTTTCCATTCCTCCACCTCTTTCCCTCGTACAGACCGCACTCGACGTGCGAGGATGCGTTCGACATGTGCCTCTTTCTGACCGTCCACTACCACCTCTTCAGGCACTGCCAGGTGGTCGCGCGCGGCGAAGGCGTCCTGACCGCTGGTGTATGGCTTGAGGCGATGTTGAGCGAACACATCGTGTATCCGCCAGTGAGGGGGGAGGCGTAAGCGGTAGGCTACTGGGGCTCCTCTGTCGGCCTCCGGCATGGTCATTTGCATATCGCTGAAGAACGAGCGCTCGGTCACGGGGACTGGTCCATGCCAGCGTTTGATCAACTTCCTACAGATGGAGCGATCCATTACTTTCTCGGTAAGATGCTTCGCCTCTATCCAGACCAGATCCCCGACAGCATACTCCCGCTGTCCGTGCCTGCGATCAAACTGCTCGCGCTGTCGTTGTTGAGCCAGCTCCAACCGCTGTCTGGCGTCCCGCAGTTGCGACGAAAATTTCGCGACCACTTCGTGGGCGGTACCTACTCCCCCTGTCCGTCGTCCAGCGGTGGACTGCGCGGCCTCCAGGAAGAGGTCCAACTGAGATAGCGGCGAGAACCCAAACACCAGCTCAAATGGCGTGAAGCCAGTAGAGTCACTTCTGGAGTCATTGATCGCGAACTCCACGTTAGTGGTAAACAAATCCCAGTCTTCCACATTAGCATCCACGAAGGACCTGAGCATGTCCTCAATGACCCGATTGCTGTGCTCCGCCTGCCCGTCAGACCGAGGGTTGTACAGAGTGGTGCGAGCTACTTTCACGCCCATCAGTCTCATAAGCTCCTGCCAGAAGGCATCCTGAAACCGCGGATCGTGGTCAGAAACAATCTTCATAGGCGCACCATGCAAGCGCCACACCGAATCGAAGTAGATTCTGGCCACCACGGCCGCAGAGCTGTCGCCGAAGTTCATCGGTATGACGTGGACCATCTTCGTCAGCTTACACGTGAAGGCCACGAAGGCGTCATTGCCTCTCTCTGATACTGGTAAGCCGGTGACGAAGTCCACCGCGACATCTTGCCACGGTCTATTCGGGATGCTGTGAGGATTTAGCAATCCATCTGGGTAAGTCCCCCGCGGCCTCACCGACTGGCACACCGCGCAGGATGCAACCCAGGTGCCCACGTCGTCCGCAGCACCACGCCACCAAAAGCGTCGCAGCACTCTCTCCAGAGTTTTGTCTCTTCCAGTATGACCTGAAGACAGTGACTCGTGAGCATGACGAATCACCACCTCCCGAAGTGGAGAATCCTCCCCCAGCACCAACTGACATCTTCCCGCCGCAGTTCTCCAAACCACTTCACCCACCAGCCTGAAGTCCTGTAAGCACTGGTGTGGCGCTGCCTTCACCTTTTCCCGCAGTAAACGAAGTGACTCCTCACGGGTGTACTCCGCCTTCAGCGCACGCAGGAACTTCGAGTCTGACTGCTGGGAGATCGTGTCTCTGAAGTCCGCTGCCTCACCCGTCCTTATCACAGCTGGGGTCGTTCGTGGGTGTCTCACGCGTGCCGGCTGTGGTTTGGCGGGAGGAGCGTGTACTATCAAGACAGGCCAGCGGAGATCGAAGGCCTTCCCGTCTGGGTTCTCGAAGAACTGATTGGGCTCGCCCTTGTCATCGTGAGTAGGGACGACTTCCACGATCTGCATATTAGCCTTCCTGAATAGCTTACGCCACGCAGGGAGTTTGGACTGGTGATCTGGCAGGACGAAGACTGCAGAAGTGTTCTCCGGGTCTGCCTTCCATTCTGCGATGTACTTGTTCAAAATCGCCTCCACAGTAATGTGGCTGGAGTTGTATGGAGGGTTACACCAGACCCGAAGACCCCTCCATTTCTCAGAGAGGCAGTCAGTCCAGAATCGATCCGCTTGTCTGTTGCGGCCGCCGAAGTCGCAGCAGGCGTCCACGTCGAAGGGCCCGAACTTGTCGATGTACTTCGAGGAGTACTCTGCGCGAACGCGCCAATTCTGCGGGTCCTCCGGGTGACGATCTCATACCAGTACACGAGATGCCTAACACCGACCCTTTCGCCGGATCTACGGCCGTGGACGTACATCGGCAAAAAACTCCACCAGTGATAGGTCCTGAGATTAACTGCATGTTGCCCGAAGTCCTCCCACTCTTCTTCTGCTTGTTCCCGCGCTTGCAGCCACAAGCGGAGAATTAAAGGGTCTTCAGGAACCCATTGGGCTTGTTGTAACTGGCAGTCGCGAAACGTAAAACGTATCGAAAGGCCATATCCAATACTGCAATATTCCAATATTGGCCATACTGGTGTAGGTAGTCTAAGGTGCGGGTTGTGGTTCTATGTCACGAACGCAGGTGAGTCTGGGTTATTTATGTTTTTCAATACACGCAGTGTATGACCTAGTGCACCTGCTTGACAATCGTATACGATTGTCACACGTGAGTCTGGGTGTCAGACATAGTGCACCTGCTTGACAATCGTATACGATTGTCACACGTGAGTCTGGGTGTCAGACATAGTGCACCTGCTTGACAATCGTATACGATTGTCACACGTGAGTCTGGGTGTCAGACCTAGTCCCACGACCTTCGGCTGTTTCGAAATATAAGGGGTTGAAGTAATAGATAAACGTCATTTTTTTGACACATAATGCATCTTCCGAACAACGTCTTGTTAAAAATCTTTCAGGTCATTCCTTACGGACCTGATCATTCCAATGAACCGTTATGTATGTATCTCGGGAATCTCTGCCGAATAAGATGTGTCTGCGTACAGTTCAATGATACAATAATCGAGCGTGCGCAACCCGCGCTAAGTGTTGGGCTAGTCCCTTGCGGCAACGCTATCACCCGCTCTCTTCTTACCGCCTACATTTTTTTTTATGGAGGACGCCAACCTTCGTCTTTTAATTCACCGAGCCCATGTCTCCCTGCTACGCCTACAGAGCATTTATCATCAAAAGTATCCTGAAATGGTGGCACCTCGCGGAATGTGCATGTCTCCGAAATTAATCGCGGACCACCTCAAAATGTTCGCGCTGGACACCATCCTTTTAACCCCACTGCCCGAGTCCCCCCACGAACATGTTCTACATGTGCGATTCAATTCGACTGAAAGTTCAGAATCGTCCTCACTTCCAATCTTGGAATGGCAGATTCGATGTGGCGATGATACTTGCTCCCCATTCGTTTCCATGCTCCATGTGCCCAATGTTCCGTTGGTAAATATCAGTGTGTTGCTCCGTTACGATGACCTGTCAAACGCTGGGGTGTGGGCCATCGACAGCTTATCAAACGCGCCGGCAACCGATAGAATTTTGAATCGTTTCCCCGATGTGTACATGACATGCCGGCTTGCTGCACGCGTGATACTCATTGTTGATAAATATTTGCGCTCTGGTCGCTCCTATTTCAACCCGGCTCCCCGTGAAGAGAGTCTATTTGCCAAAAGTAAGCCAATGCATGACGTATACGAGAAGAACACTTCAACAAGATGAACTCGACAGTACAACGGACGGGCTCGGGGGATGGATCATAGCTAACGATTTATGATCGGGGATGTGCAACATTTTTATTATGCAGGCAGATAGTATTATTACAATTATTTGGATATTTTGTGGTACCCTGAAATGTATGTTTCGTGCGTGTCCTCGGTTCTAGGGTCGGAGCCCGCCAGTATCAAATGTACTAGCATTCATGAAGATTTACTGTAGGGAAGTCGGCATTGGATTCCTACTGTATGAGAATGTGACCATGAGAATGTACCATGAGAAATGAATTATTTTATGAAAAGAACACTCTATATAGACATGGGTTTAGTGTAAATATTTATATTATGACACCCAGACTCACGTGTGACAATCGTATACGATTGTCAAGCTGGAGCACTAGGTCCGACACCCAGACTCACGTGTGACAATCGTATACGATTGTCAAGCTCGGTCGTTGGGTTCGTCTCTCTGACGCACGTTTGAAACTCACATGCGACTGGGTTATACCCCCTGAGTCCCTGATTAGGGGGGGAAGGGGCAGTCGGTGTATATTCCTTAAGTATGAAGAAAAAATTTAAATTTTCTTAAGTATGTGAAAACGCAGGCGTCGACGCGGACCGACGCGTTACACTCCTTAAGTATGGGCTTAAGTATGGGAGCCCTATTTTGCGAAATCTTAGAATGTTAAAAATGTTTGGTCCGGTCCGTCCAGTCCGTCCAAACTGGACGGACTGGACGGACTGGACGGACTGGACGGACCAACTGGACCAAAACTAACTCTCGGCGCCAGGCAGGCCCACATCCCCTGTTGTCCCGGGTATCGTGCCCACTTCAGTGTCCAGGGTGCAGAGAGATGCCGAAGACCTCGCTGCTGCTCTTCGCACGCCCTCCTTTTGCCACAGTCTGTTGCCGGGGGAAGAGTCCGGACTCGAGGTGGCGATCGCCTCCAGCTGCTCGGCGGGCGACAACTCCCTCCAGGCTGCGTAGAGGTCAGAGGAGCTGACGCCCGAGGGCTCGAGGGCTTGTTGGCGGCCGTTGTGCGAGAGGAGGTGCCACAATGCCATGCGCTGATGACCCTCTCTGCGATCTTGAGGTTCGCGGGCGATACGTATTCTCTCCGCCAACTGGTTGGCGCGGTTCACGTGCTCCTCTGGCGATCGGCTCCCAGAGCGTATGCGGCTGCGGGTGCGCTCCCACATCTTGTCCACCAGGGCTTTAGCAGCTTCTGGAGATTTACGCAGAGCTCTGCGAACCCTTTGCATGGCGACCTCAAGGGGGAGGGAGTACAGTTCCCTCTTCCAATGCCACGCAGTTAGCCTCTTCCGCGGGTCCGCGAGGTTGGACTGATAATTGGGTAATGGCAGAACAGCGCGCGACTGGGGGCGGAGATCACGGGGCCCTCCAAGGTTGCCACCCATGACGGGGGGCCTGTGTCGGGGGACTCGCCGGCCCCTCCGACCCTCGATCCTTGCCTGTGTGTACGCAGGGCCATCATCGAGAGGTAGGGACGGTTCGTCAAAAGGGCCACTTTCTGCAAGGGGGTGACTGATCAGGTCATCCCCCGGTAGTGGCGGGGCACCAGCTGAGCGGTAGGTGTGTCGCAGGCGTGTCCCAGAGGTGAAGGCCACGCTCTTGGGATGGGGTCGATGGCCCCAAGGATATCTGCGTCCTCGTGCGCGTCGGGGTTCTGCTGGTTCTGACCGCTTCTCCAGGGTGGAGAGGGTCTGATCACCAGGGCGTGACCTCACTTCCCCGAAGGGCAGGGTCAGGGACTGGGGTTCTTCTGGTTCTGACCGCTTCTCCTGGGTGGAGAGGGTCCGATCGCCAGGGTGTGACCTCACTTCCCCGAAGGGCAGGGTCGGGGACTGGTCGCCGGCCAGTCATTCGTCATCCTCAACTGGGGGGAGACCGTCGCCCTCCACAAGTTCGATGCCAGCGAGTGCCGCCAGGGTCTGGTAGCCCTGCTCGTCCTCACAGCTTGCGAGCGCCAAAACCTCCTAGGAGAACTCCTCTGGAACGCCGTCCACCCGGGAGAGGTCCTCCTGCTGTTCGATGGCCCAGACGACAGCTAGCGGCCACGAATCCAGGAGAGTTTGCCAGCTGGGCAGGGGCGTTGGCTCTCCACTCCTTCAGCTTGGCCTCGTCCGTGCAGTTGCGGACGATGTGCTCCGTGGAGCCGCAGGCGAAACACCGGCGAACCCTCGGCGCGTCAGGGCGGGAGAGACCAGGTGGTGGTGGTAACGGGGTGACCGCCGCGGCAGCGGCAGTAGTGGGCCCGTTCTCCAGCATGGCGAGCGCTGGGCGGTTTGAGGAGGGGGTGCGCCTGAAGAAGGGGGAACGGGGAGATGGGTTTGCGAAGGAGACAGTTCGGGGAGGGCGGTCTGCAGTACGCCTCTGAGCTGCCTCCGTGTCGATGCCATTCTCCACCTCCTCAGCGACCTCCCGTATCTTCAGCAGGGCGTTGTGGGTGCCCGGGATGTCGTCGGAGGCAGCCTTCCTTTCCCACTCCTCTGGCTTGGAGACGTCCAGATGGATGGCCCTGAGGCGCCGCATCACCTTGGACGCATACTTCAGCCCTCGGCGGTACGTGGAGAGCATGGACAGGTTGGACATCTCCACGCAGTTGGGAACCCTGCCAGCCAGGAAGTTGACCGAGGCTATGCGGGTCTCCAACCGCGAAAAGTACTCCGCCGCGGTCTCACTCGGCGCCTGCTTCAGTGCGATGGCCTCGCCGTGCGTGTTCTCCAGATAACCCTGTGTCAGGGAGCACACCGCCAGGTCGCTGAAGAACACGTCCAACTCAACGTAGCGCTGGTGCCAGGCCTGGTCGGACCCGAAGATCCCCGCCGCTCGCTCCAAGAACCTCTTCTGCTGATCTTGCAGAGTGTACTCCTTGAAGCTCCAGAGGAGGCTCGACACACTCGCCTGGTACTCCGACACGGTCGGCGTGCAGCTGGGGGTAGTCAGCGCTTCGACCACGATGGCCTCCTGGAAGGTCTTCCGCACCAGGTTGGAGTAGTGCTCCAGTTGCGCAAGAAGGCCATCCTTGTCGGCCGATTTGGTGTCGGCCGCGGAGCGGGGGAACTTAGTCACACCCTTGACCAGCTTCAGCACCATCTCCTTGACCTTGTGCTCCTGGCGGACCTCGTCCGAAGACGCCCGCAGATTAGTGCCCTGCGGCAATCGGATGACACCTGGTACAAAGGGGGCGGCGCTGGGAGAAAGGATGGGGTTCGCGGAGGCGGAGTGGGGAAAGCGGGCTGAAGGTGGTGGTCCTGGGGCATGCGCGGGTGGGAGTGCAGGCGCGAGATTCGTGGGGACCGCGGTTGGGGCAGGCGGTAGTGCGGAGGTTGGCGGCCCAGGGATGGGCGGTGGTGCAGGTGCTGGTGATGGAGCGGGGAGCGGGAGGGGCGTGTGGAAGGGCATGGGGGTAGGTGGTTGCGCGGCCACCACGCTCATGCTCCGGTACCAGTCGGAGTTACTAACCTCAGACCACGCGGCGAGACCGTCCTGGTCGAAGTGCAGCATCTCAGACTCCCGCGCAGTAGCTGGTATCCACTCCCACACCGGCTGTCCCATACTCGTAGACCGCACATTAGCCGCAGCTGGGTCTCCCATGGCCATGTCCATGATCTCGCGGTCGACCATGAGTACCCAGGTCTCCACGCGGGGGTTGTTGAGGGGCAGCGGTGCGTGGTGTAGACGACCTCCCATGCGTGCGTAAGCTGTCAACGGAGCTCCCAACATATGCATAATCGTGAAGAGAATGGTGTCGCCCTGCACCCCAGCTCTGCGGCGTTCGTCCCGTGGTAAGGAGACAGTCGCCGCGCCTCGCACCCCCGCTGACTGGTGTACCCACAGTGACCCACCGTCGTGAGTGACGAAGAGAGCCCGAACCTCTGGGTACTGAGGGTAAGAGGGCTCTGGTCCTCGGTCGGGGTCGCCAGGAGGGTCTGGGGGTGGGTCACCAGGGGGGCCTGGGGGCGAGTTCCTTGGGCTGGGGACTCTGCGCTCTGAGTCAGGGTCGCCACCACCGTGCACCACCGACTCCATCGACTGTCGCCGGCGAGCCACCATCATGTTGAGGGGACCCTGAGTGGGAGGTTCGGCGGGGGCCGCTTCAGCGACAGTCAGAGACACTGGGGGGGTCACGCTGTCAGCAGCGCCCGCCTCGAGTGTCTGGTCCGCCGTCAGGGCTCCCTGTGCACTGCTCTGAGGGTCGCCTGGTGGAGGGGTTTCTGCAGATGCCGCTGCGCCTGACGGGGCGAGCCCTCTCGAGAGCATCGCGGAGAGGTCCAGGGCCTGTACTGCCGCAAGGACCTCCTTGCGAATGTGCTCGCTCCGGCTGCTTGCGTCCGAGTCAGATCCGGACCTGTGGGCAGCGCTCTGCCCGCGTAAGCGTGCCCCGGCTGCCTCTGGACCCCGTGCTGGTGTGGCTGACATCCGTGCCGGACTCGGGGTCAGAGTGCTCTGGTGAGCGGCTCAGGCCTGGGATGTGCCTGCCGTGCGTCGCAGGGCCCGAGGATTCCCTTCGGGAGCGTCGACGCCTGCGGGCCTCTGGGTCAGCTGCCACCGCGGGGAGATGGCGTACCA
>LGRX02010007.1:0-11104 GCA_001247695.2 Cymbomonas tetramitiformis | reverse complement strand
CCTCACCTTCCCACTCAGCAGATAGCTATGGCGCGCCCTCCCCCTACAATTCGTCAGATTGCTATGGCCCCCTTCCCACACGGCAATAGCTATGACGCACGCTCCCCCTCCCATTCAACAAATAGCTATAACGCGCCCTCCCACTCCCATTTGACAGATAGCTATAACGCAGCCTACCCCTCCAACTCAGCAAATAACTATGGCTCGCGATCCCCCTGCCACTCGGCATATAGCTATGGCGCGCCCTCCCCTTCGCACTTGGCGAATAGCTATGGCGTTCCCTTCCTTCCAACTCAACAAATAGCTATGGCGCGCCCTCCCTCTCCCACTAGGCAGATAGCTATGGCGCGCCCTCCACCTCCCACTCCGCAGATAGATATGGCGCACTTTCCCCTTGCCATTCAGCAGATAGCTATGGCGCGCCCTCCCCCATCGACAAATAGCTATGGAGCACCCTTCCCCTCCCACTCAGCAAATAGCCGTAGCGCACCCTCCTTCTCCCACTCCGCAGATAGCTATGGCACGCCCTCTCCCTCCAATTCAGCAGAAAACTATGGCGCACCCTCCCCTTCCCACTCAGCTGATAGCTGTGGCGCACTCTCCCCCTCCCACTCCACATATATCTATGGCACGCCCTCCCTCCACCCGGCAGATACTACGGCGTACCCTCCTCTCCCACTCAGCAAATAACTATGGCGCGCCCTTACCCTACAATTCGTCAAATAGCTATGGCGCGCCCTCCCACTTAAAATCGACAGATAGCTATAACGCAGCCTCCCTCTCCCACTCGACAAATATTTATGGCTCGCCCTCCCCCTCCCACTCCCCATATATTTTTGTGGCACGCCCTACTCGTCCAACTCGGCAGAAAGCTACGGCGCACCCTCCCCTTCCCACTCAACAGATAGTTGTGGCGCACCCTCCCCCTCCCACTCCACATATATCTATGGCACGCCCTTCCCTTCCAATTCAGCAGATAGCTATGGCGTTCCCTCCTCCTCCCACTCAGCAAATAGCTATAACGCGCCCTTCCCCTACAATTCGTCAAATAGCTATGCACGCCCTCCCCCTCCCACTCGGCAATAGCTATGACGCGCCCTCCCCTTGCCAATCAAAAGATAGCTATAACGCGCCCTCCCACTCCCACTCGAAAACTAGCTATAACGCAGCCTCCCCCTCCAACTCAGCAAATAACTATGGCTCGCCCTCCCCCTCCCACTCCACATATATCTATAGCACGCCCCTCCCCTCCACCCGGGGCAGATAGCTATGGCGTACCCTCTCCCCTCCCACTCAGCAGATAGCTATGGCGCGCCCTTCCCCTACAATTCTAGCTTGCCACGCAGCCAAAGATAACCACGAGGCAGAGTTCGGCAGATGCAGGAAAGAGCTTGCAATTCAAAAACGTGCATCAAGGTGTGCGACGAATGAAGCGACCACACTTTGTGCCTGGCGCACAGGGAATGAAGTACACACGGCAAGGCACTCACCGAGGGAAGCAGCCACACTCTGCACCTAAGCTTCAGTCACTGATATATCCCTGAACCGAGCCCGAAAACAAAACACTTTCAAGATCCGTTCACATGCATGGGCAACATACATCCTGGCCATGGGTTGGAGCTGACACACGTCGAAGGCAGAACTCCAACCGCCCGTTTAAGCTGCAGCCTAACGCGCCGACCACTGCAGGCCATGGACTAAGATTGGCAGCTATGCAACAATCCAAATGAAGCGACTCGATGAAAGCGAACACGCCATCAGCGTGGGGCGCAAGCCAGGAATGTCCCGGTTTGCCCTTTAACAAAGAAACAATCACTTAGTTAAGCTCAAAAGTGGCGCAACATCCAGACGAAAAAACCATCCCGGAATCTGACTGCGCCCGGTCTGACCGGGTTGGGTGCAAACTTTAAGAACAGTGTGTCACAAAGAGCATTAGTGCCGTTAGCACGAAAGGCAACTGCTGAATTGCAGGATGCGCAATGGCTCAGTGCCAGCACGCTGCTGGGCACCCCTGCATGCCAGGGATCGCTCTGGTCAGCACAATGTTGAGCATCCTGCGAATGCGCAATGGCTAAATGCCAGCACGCTGCTGAGCACAACTGCAAGCCAAGGATCGCTCTGCGTCAGCACAGTGTTGCGAATCCTGCGAATGCGCAATGGCTCAGTGCCAGCACGCTGCTGGGAATCTACGTTACATCCTGCGGGTGCGCAATGGCTGATTGCCAGCACGATGTTAAGCACCCCTGCATGACAGAGATCTCTCAACGTCTTCAAGACTCCCTGCAGTGCAACAGCTGGTTGGTTGGCGCATAACGTGGTAGATAGAAAAAACTGGGGCGAAGGCGATGGGCAGAGGACCTTTGTCACGACCTCGATCTAAGCTACTTGGAACTTCTCCGTCAGAATGCCGCTATCTTACCGGTAATTATTGTATACTCTGAAACACAAACACTTCAAACCGGAAAACGTCACCATCACAAACACATGTAATAACCACGAATCATAACAGGAAAAAAAAATATAACCAGGAATTGGGCGTCCTCGCATCTCGGCACTCCATCGCGAGCAAGACTTTAAGGAAATGGAGTCAGTTGGGGAAAATACTTGGAAAAGTTACGGCCTCCTTATTGTCTTTCTTGGCAGACGAGTGCTTGAGTGCCCAAACTAGCCTGCGTGCCAAGCATCGCATCGTTAACGCTGCGTTTGTTCGCGAAACAAACCTCAACGCAAGGCACCTTTTGTTAAAGTCAGAAATTGTACTGATAGCAACAACAGACCAAGCACCCAGAACATCGCGCAAAACTTACTGGAAGTGTGTGCCAACAAAAGAAAAAATTGGAAGAAAAAACAAACATATTGTCCACACAAGAATGCAAACACACAGCAGCTACGCAGGGAAGGGGCGCACGTTAAAGTAATGAACTCTGAAGATAAGTTGCGGCGGCTATGTATTGCAATGCGCAATCCGCAATCGCCCGCGATAACCGTTGCAAATTTAACGCGCGAACGAATTTCAAAAAAAAATTAAACGTCTTGAATTTAAATTAAAACTATAAACATCGTGTCCCAAAAACAAAAAAACTATAATCATACATTTATACACACAGGCGTGGGCTAGAAGCAGACGCAGCAGCAGATTGGACATCCAAACCTTGCTCCGTCATCCTATATTTGTAACTAGCGTATATTTCATGTACGCCGTCGACATAATATATCATATCTAACCATATACATATATAATGTCTCACATCGCAAATCATACCGCCGTGCATAACAACCGCCGAACCAATAACTAATGAAAAATATATATTGAACCGATTGAATTGTCGGATGGCCTAGTGGAGATCTCATCTTTGAGATCGACCGGGCCTAGTACTTAGTCAATCAGCAGCAGCAGCAGCAGCAGCAGCAGCAAAGCTCGAATCCCAACGGGCGATACAGTCGAATGTTCCATCTCACGATCGCCAGACGCTAACGATGACAGTGCCACAACAGTCGCGTGTATGTACCACGACGCCACCCACGCGTCATGGCATGGCATGCTGGGAAGCAAAAAGCAAAGCACTGTCGCGCACATGATCCTGCGGTCATATGATGTAATGGCGATATCCATGTTAACATCGCATGGTAATTAATCGTGCTGTCCAAAAGGATCGACGCCTAGTGGAGATCGCATATTTGTGATCGACAGCGCCTAGTACTTTAATCAGCAGCAGCAGCAGCAGCAGCAGCAAAGCTCGAATCCCAACGGGCGACGCAGTCGATTTTTCGATCTCACGATCGCCAGACGCTAACGATGACAGTGCCACTGCAGTCGCGTACATTTACCGCGACGCCACCCACGCGTTATGGCATGGCATGTTGGGAAGCAAAAAGCGAAGCACTGTCGCGCATATGATCCTACGGTCAGATAGTGTAATGGCGAAATTTATTTAAACATCGCATGGCCAGCGCGATGTTTGGAAATCAGATAGATTCGCGTGTTCGGAATGCGAGCACCACAACGTCGGTGTACATTCAATCGATGATTATCGGCCATGCAGATACGTACTAGGCGCTGTCGATCACAAATATGCGATCTCCACTAGGCGTCGATCTTTTTGGACAGCACGATTAATTACTATGCGATGTTAACATGGATATCGCCATTACATCATATGACCGCAGGATCATGTGCGCAGATGACCGCAGGATCATAGTACTTTAATCAGCAGCAGCAGCAGCAGCAGCAGCAAAGCTCGAATCCCAACGGGCGACGCAGTCGATTTTTCGATCTCACGATCGCCAGACGCCAACGATGACAGTGCCACTGCAGTCGCGTACATTTACCGCGACGCCACCCACGCGTTATGGCATGGCATGTTGGGAAGCAAAAAGCGAAGCACTGTCGCGCATATGATCCTACGGTCAGATAGTGTAATGACGAAATTTATTTAAACATCGCATGGCCGACGCGATGTTCGGAAATCAGATAGATTCGCATGTTCGGAATGCGAGCACCACAACGTCGGGTGTACATTCAATCGATGAGTATCGGCCATACTAGATACGTACTAGGCGCTGTCGATCACAAATATGCGATCTCCACTAGGCGTCGATCTTTTTGGACAGCACGATTAATTACTATGCGATGTTAACATGGATATCGCCATTACATCATATGACCGCAGGATCATGTGCGCGCCAGTGCTTTGCTTTTTGCTTCCCAGCATGCCATGCCATAACGCGTGGGTGGCGTCGCGATAAATGTACGCGACTGTTGTGGCACTGTCATCGTTGGCGTCTGGCGATCGTGAGATGGAACATTCGACTGTATCGCCCGTTGGGATTCGAGCTTTGCTGCTGCTGCTGCTGATTAAGGTAAGGTACTAGGCCCGGTCGATCTTAAATTAAGATCTCCACTAGGCGCATCTGACGGTCGATGGGATTATTTATCTTGCCGACGTGGCGCACTCGAGAGATCCGAACATGAACATCGAGTCTGCCATTCCATTAATGGTTTGACATTTCTCGAACCTCGCGTCTGCTATGCAATGTAAAAGCGAAACCATCTGATTTCCGAACATCGCGTCGGCCATGCGATGTTTAAATCATTTTCGCGATTACACTATCTGACCGCAGGATCATGTGCGCGACAGTGCTTTGCTTTTTGCTTCCCAGCATGCCATGCCATAACGCGTGGGTGGCGTCGCGATAAATGTACGCGAAAGCAGTGGCACTGTCATCGTTGGCGCCTGGCGATCGTGAGATCGAAAATTCGACTGCGTCGCCCGTTGGGATTCGCGCTTTGCTGCTGCTGCTGCTGCTGCTGCTGCTGCTGCTGATTGACTAAGTACTAGGCCCGGTCGATCTTAAATTAAGATCTCCACTAGGCGCATCTGACGGTCGATGGGATTATTTATCTTGCCGACATGGCGCGCTCGAGAGATCCGAACATGAACATCGAGTCTGCCATTCCATTAATGATTTGACATTTCTCGATCCTCGCGTCTGCTATACAATGTAAAAGCGAATCTATCTGATTTCCGAACATCGCGTCGGCCATGCGATGTTTAAATCATTTTCGCCATTACATCATATGACCGCAGGATCATGTGCGCGACAGTGCTTTGCCTTTTGCTTCCCAGCATGCCATGCCATAACGCGTGGGTGGCGTCGCGATAAATGTACGCGACTGCAGTGGCACTGTCATCGTTAGCGCCTGGCGATCGTGAGATCGGAAATTCGACTGCGTCGCCCGTTGGGATTCGAGCTTTGCTGCTGCTGTTGCTGCTGCTGCTGCTGCTGCTGCTGCTGATTGACTAAGGTACTAGGCCCGGTCGATCTTAAATTAAGATCTCCACTAGGCGCATCTGACGGTGGATGGGATTATTTATCTTGCCGACGTGGCGCACTCGAGAGATCCGAACATGTACATCGAGTCTGCCATTCCATTAATGATTTGACATTTCTCGATCCTCGCGTCTGCTATGCAATGTAAAAGCGAATCTATCTGATTTCCGAACATCGCGTCGGCCATGCGATGTTTAAATCATTTTCGCCATTACATCATATGACCGCAGGATCATGCGCGCGACAGTGCTTTGCCTTTTGCTTCCCAGCATGGCATGCCATAACGCGTGGGTGGCGTCGCGATAAATGTACGCGACTGCAGTGGCACTGTCATCGTTAGCGCCTGGCGATCGTGAGATGAAACATTCGACTGTATCGCCCGTTGGGATTCGAGCTTTGCTGCTGCTGCTGCTGCTGCTGCTGCTGCTGCTGCTGATTGACTAAGGTAGGGTACTAGGCCCGGTCGATCTTAAATTAAGATCTCCACTAGGCGCATCTGACGGTCGATGGGATTATTTATCTTGCCGACGAGGCGCACTCGAGAGATCCGAACATGAACATCGAGTCTGCCATTCCATTAATGATTTGACATTTCTCGATCCTCGCGTCTGCTATGCAATGTAAAAGCGAATCTATCTGATTTCCGAACATCGCGTCGGCCATGCGATGTTTAAATCATTTTCGCCATTACACTATCTGACCGTAGGATCATGTGCGCGACAGTGCTTTGCTTTTTGCTTCCCAGCATGCCATGCCATAACGCGTGGGTGGCGTCGCGATAAATGTACGCGACTGCAGTGGCACTGTCATCGTTGGCGCCTGGCGATCGTGAGATGGAACACTCGACTGTATCGCCCGTTGGGATTCGCGCTTTGCTGCTGCTGCTGCTGCTGCTGCTGCTGCTGATTGACTAAGTACTAGGCGCTGTCGATCACAAATATGCGATCTCCACTAGGCGTCGATCTTTTTGGACACCACCATTAATTACCATGCGATGTTAACATGGATATCGCCATTACATCATATGACCGCGGGATCATGTGCGCGACAGTGCTTCGCATTTTGCTTCCCAGCATGCCATGCCATAACGCGTGGGTGGCGTCGTGGTACATACACGCGACTGTTGTGGCACTGTCATCGTTAGCGTCTGGCGATCGTGAGATGGAACATTCGACTGTATCGCCCGTTGGGATTCGAGCTTTGCTGCTGCTGCTGCTGCTGCTGCTGCTGCTGATTGACTAAGGTAAGGTACGGTAAGGTAAGGTAAGGTAATTTGGTTTGGGTGAAGATTATAAAGGTCAGAGGTAGTAAGTAAGGTAATTTACTTGATGCCAAGACGATAAAGGTCAGAGGTAGTAAGGTAAGGTAATTTGGTTTGGGTGAAGATTATAAAGGTCAGAGGTATTTACTTCATGCCAAGACGATAAAGGTCAGAGGTTTGACGGATCCCATGCCAGATTGAATTTATTTCCGCCTTGTTGTTCGTCGTCTATGTTACTGACCTACATGAAATTATTAAATTATTTAACTAATCGTGCCTGTTTTCTTTTGAAAGACCTTGGTTGATTGGTTGTTTATCCTTGTTTTTTGACACGTTTTTTTTACGATTCGAAGCTTTTGATTTTTCCGGGAGCAAATTTTCGTTGTTTCCGGAACAATTAACTTTTGATTTCTCCCGTAACAATGAATCTTGGCTACGGACACGCATATTTAGGGTTTAGTGAGAGTTTAAGGGGTTTATCCAGTAGTCAGGCACCCTAAAACCCTAACATTAACCCCTAAATATGCTTTCCCGTAGCCAAAATTCATTGTTACGGGGAAAATCAAAAGTTAACTGTTCCGGAAACAATCAAAATTTGCTCCCAGAATAATATAGTTCCTTTTCTAATTATACGTATATATGTTACACGCCAATCGCGCCCCACGCCAATCGCACAAAATGTCAGAGAAGTATGGGTTTCTACGTTTTCTTTGTTGAACATGGTTGAAGTATATACCTTACAGTTTGTAGGCTCTATGGGGCGCGATTGGCGTGACATTTTTCACAACACCAATCACGCCGGGCGGGATTGGCGTGTAACATACACACACACACATAATCAATAATCAAGACACGGTACTTGACCCCCGTGCACCGAGATATTGGTATATGGCTATGTGGCCTTCGCTACAGCTCTCACAATGCAGCTGAATCACTGCCCATGATGGGTTCCCTCCAATACTGGAGGGCAAACCGTCATAGAAATATTAGCAAGGACCTATGGGTAACGCCTGTCAAATCGCACTACGGTATTCCACCGTCATACGCGCTCAAAAAATGACATTGAGCCCAAAAGCAGATTTGCCTTTGGGTTAAATCGAGTGAAATGCTTGGCGACAAACGGCCGGATCCGAAGTCACATTTACACACGCGATGCACAACTCACCTGATGCTCGAATTGCCACGTCGGCGGTCAGCGTGAGCTCTGAGCTGCCACTTCCCATAATTCAGTACTGCGTCGAGTGTCACGTCACACCCATCTCGTACATAATTACATATATTCCCCGTAATGTTATTCAAACGAGCTTTTGTCCATCACTGTTTTCCATGTGGCTGCCATTGCCTTCCTCGTGCGCACTTCTGCCATTTCTCACTACATCATGCGACTGCAGGGCACTAGTCGGTGTCACTAGAAACCCGCATGTTCACATATCGAGGACCGATCTGTTCCCTTGTTGCGGGAATCATACAAAAATGGGGCGTTGAGGTGCTCATATTCCTAATTTCCCATTACATTGTTTAGCAGTGTCAAGCGTTTTGGTATCGTGCGTATAAACATATCATGCATGTGGCAGGCATTTACACTTGTATGTGGTTGCATACTTTAACCGCATGCATTCCTAATGATATTTCATTATATATAATATTACACGATATAGCATACATATTTATTTGTTATTGAACATTTCGGTGTAAACTCAACGGTGATGGTATATTTGTGAAAATAATAAGGCGCATCCGGCATGGTGTAAACTTGCCGCCCTATCTCCGATACTGTCCATTCACGAAAAGGATTCGGACCATCAAGTTAATACCTCAAGTTCTAAGGTCATGAAACACCACATAAGCAACGAATATTGCAAGCCATCACAATCATCTTAAGTAGCAAAAATCTACACATAGGAGGGGATCTGCAATTGACTATTCTTCCTCCAACACGAAGACTCCAATCTCTTCTTGTGACACAAGAGCCAATTTTTCACTGGGTGTGTCCATTGCTACCTCGTTATTCCTGCGCCGTCAACACCATCCAAAACACTTAGACAACACCCAACACAACTAATTTAACTATCGGGAAAATGTCATTTATTCAAACGTATTGATTGATAGTAAAGTTAAATTTCTTGAGTGAGCCACGATGCCACACATTTCTTGTGTAGCATGGCACAAGTCCGAGCTTTTGGAGATTGGTGGGTCACTGAGCAGCCCTTTTGACATTCCAACCAGGAAAAAAATCGAGCTCCGAGCATTGCGCACATCTGATCATAGTCTTTGGCATATCATCGAGCACTGCTTTAATTTGCGGATGTGGAAACAGGTGTCCCGACTTCTATACACACATATTTGTCAACTGAGACACAATAGGGGAAACAATGAAAGGCACCTGTACGCCGTGGATAGTAGCGATCCTACCTTATCAACTTCATCTCCCTGGTTGGCTAGAAGTGTGGAGTTGTGTCCCTTGCATGCGGGGGCACAAACCTTGTCTTATCAAAGCTGCTTCTTCTAATGGGAGAATTAAAGTCCAAGACCATTTCAGCCTCTGCTGGATGATAGCCTGAGCTGGTTGCGCCACCGTTCTTGCCATCGTTACAAAGCATTGCCACCCTTCTTGCACACTCCATACAATAGCTAGCAACCTGCACAACCCAATCCAATGCCAAGATTACATCACACTGGCCGCCGGAACGTCCTACGCATACCAGCCGTCACACAGGCATGAGGCAAGTTTCAGAGAGCTCTGCATTGCACAAGTCTGCCTGCCACAATCTCTCACAGCGGAACTAGCAAAGCATGCAAATAGGTAGATAAGAGACCATTCTGTTATAAGGGCTGTTACCACAAAAGTCGAATTTGTGAATAATTGGATGAAGTACGGATGGAGAGTGGAAAAAAAGTCCACGCTTATCGCTCCTGCTAAGTCCACCCAACGTGTCCTGTTTATCACACTGTGGGCATCTTTGCATGGACGTTGGAACTCTATGTGGCATGAGGGCCATCTCTAGAAACTCAAACCACCGCTTAGCAATGGTCCGAGTCCTCGCAGCATGCTTATGTCCTGACAATAAACATGGCATTATCCTTGCATCACGCATGCTAAAAGCGGCCAGCAAAATGCATATCCCTTGGTTTTCCATAGTGGCCCTCGTCATGCTGTCATCCCTTGGTTATCCCGTCAATGCTCACCGTAGATCAATCTGTGAATGGGCCCATCTCCGTGGAAGAGTCACCCCTGCTTCCAGAAGCCCCAGACTGCCATGGATCCGACAAGAGTGGCTCTTGGTTCCCTATTGGTATGAACTTCCTCATTTCTGGAACATACAAATACCTCAAAGGGTGCCAAGCGACCAGCAAGTTGACACACCTGGCAGCCATCCAAATCTGGCGCATACCAGGTAGACATTTATGATGGCGGATGCAACAAGCCCTGCATATACCGCCGCGCTGGTAACTCAGTCGAATTCCACGAGCAACTTCCTAACACCAATTCTTGAGATTTTATGCAGTCTGGATTGTAGAAATAACAACATATGCCTCGCTTCCAGATAGGGGCACCTCCTCCACACGGCCATCACGCCCTTGGCCTGATCAAGCTTGCAAGGCCTAAGTCAACTCCTGACACAGCCCTGGACCTTACACAGATCACCCGCATACCGCCACGCATTCGGCGACGAACACCTCCACCATATAGGTGGTTGGCGCTGCCCCGTTGATCGACGGAGTTAACTCTTCGAGGGTCATTTGACAGAGAGCCACGTGCCACTCGCGGATTGGCTTGCTGTGAGGAGGCTTTGCAATGGGGTCAGCATCTGATCCATCTCGCCACAATGCATGCATCTTATTTCTGTAAGCTCTCTCCGAGCAGGACGGGGTACAAGAATTCGGAACTGATGGCTGGCTGAAAGTACAGAGAGCTTCGCAAAGGAAAGGCCTTGATAGTTGTTCTCATCTTGTTTCGTTCCATCTCTTGAGGCAGGGTGGAGGCTGTCATCTCTTGAGGCAGGGTGGAGG
>LGRX02010006.1:0-13167 GCA_001247695.2 Cymbomonas tetramitiformis | reverse complement strand
CATTTCGCCTTTTGAAAGCAAAAAGCACATTAATCATAAACTTGCTGTTTTGTTTATGTTTTCTTGTTGATTCTTGGTATTTCTCGTTGTTTTCACATTAATGAGGAAAGGTATTGTTTTCTTTACTTTTGCCTGCCATTTCGCCTTTTGAAAGCAAAAAGCACATTAATCATAAACTTGCTGTTTTGTTTTTGTTTTCCTGTTGATTCTTGGTATTTCTCGCATTTTTCACATTAATGAGGAAAGGTATTGCTTTCTTTACGTTTGCTTGTCTTTTCGCCTTTTGAAAGCAAAAGCAGATCAATCATAAACTTGGTGTTTGGTTTTTGTTTTCCTGTTGATTCTTGGTATTTCTCGCATTTTTCACATTAATGAGGAAAGGTGCTGGTTGCATTACTTTTGCCTGTCATTTCGCCTTTTGAAAGCAAAAAGCACATTAATCATAAACTTGCTGTTTTGTTTCTATTTTCCTGTTGATTCTTGGTATTTCTCGCAGTTTTCACATCAATGAGGAAAGGTATTGTTTTCTTTACTTTTGCCTGTCATTTCGCCTTTTGAAAGCAAAAAGCACATTAATCATAAACTTGCTGTTTTGTTTATGTTTTCTTGTTGATTCTTGGTATTTCTCGTTGTTTTCACATTAATGAGGAAAGGTATTGTTTTCTTTACTTTTGCCTGCCATTTCGCCTTTTGAAAGCAAAAAGCACATTAATCATAAACTTGCTGTTTTGTTTTTGTTTTCCTGTTGATTCTTGGTATTTCTCGCATTTTTCACATTAATGAGGAAAGGTGCTGGTTGCTTTACTTTTGCTCGTCATTTCGCCTTTTGAAAGCAAAAAGAACATTAATCATGTCGCAAACGCGTGCATATGATGGTACGAGCATTCTCGGAATCGAGCAAGCTTAGCACTCGCGGCTGGTCATAAGTTCGTCATTAACATTCACTGGTGCCGGTAACTGTTCGAGCAATTCTCAACTCAGCACAAGATCGTAGAGCTACAAAATTTTTAAAATTCTGATATCCTGAGATCGAACGCTGAACTCTTACATGCAAGCCCAGATTTCCAACATCCCCCATCTGTAGCTGCTGCGTGCAGTAGCACAGACTCAAATATGGGCTTGTTCAGCATACTGGGTCGTATCACCATCTGCCATGAACTTGTCCAAACTGAAAGTGAACATACCAATGCCTTCACCTTCTCCACCCTGTAACATCCTGGCTCTGACCAGCGGATTCTTGAACACCAAGACCCACATACACCTGCGGCCAATAGGTCCATGTTCCAGATGCCCAATCACATGCAAGCGTCCCGTCTGACTCAATCGTCTGAAATACGCAGCCCTGCTCTCGGTCATGTCTGTCAAGTAGTAAGATGGAACGTGGACACATGCCACCACACGACCGGCCATTACTGCCAATGGAAACGCGATATCCAGCGCTGCAAACTGTCGCGAACTTATGCACGAAGCGTCCACACAAAGCATAACTCTCTAGCCCTACTACTAAACAGTCTTACTTATTGTCAGCGCTTCTATAATACTAGCTCAGCTCTGCATATGTTGCCTTATATGACTGCACAGTTGGCTTGCTACTGTAACTACACAAAATCTCAAAATTTTTGATATCTCCTTCCTCTTTTCACAACTTATGCAAGCTCTTTTTCTCAACATGAAAAAGACTGTTAATTACAGTTCTGACGCTATCGTACTAGAGCAAGTTCCACAAATGTATATCTTTACAAGCAGAAGAATACTGTATCTTATAAATTATCTCATAACACTGCTGTTTTCGCGGTCTAAGCGAGTCCTGGCTATTTTCGGAATCACTGTTACGAAGGCAAAACAAAAATGAGCGTCTGCCTCACCCTTCCACGCCGCCCTACTTATTCTCACTATCTCTAAACAAGTGTAACACCCGCTTATCTTTCCGTATCTCTTCACTGTCATAACTCCTCACGCGTACCGTACAGCGCGTGTCCTATGTTCGTCACAGAGACTGCTACAGCAAGTGTCACAACCCGGCTGAGGTACACGATAAGCCGTGGTTTGTGACAGCTGTCGCGAACTTATGCACGAAGCGTCCACACAAAGCATAACTCTCTAGCCCTACTACTAAACAGTCTTACTTATTGTCAGCGCTTCCATAACACTAGCTCGGCTCTGTATATGTTGCCTTATATGACTGCACAGTTGGCTTGCTACTGTGACTACACAAAATCTCAAAAATTTTGATATCTCCTTCCTCTTCTCACAACTTATGCAAGCTCTTTTTCTCAACATCCCCCATCTGTAGCTGCCACTGGTAGCACAGACATTAAACAAGAGCTTGCTCAGCATCTTCTGTTGTGACACAGTCCATCGCGAACTTGCCCATGCTGAAGGTAAACATACCCACTCCAGAAGCTTCTCCTCCTCGTAGCATCCTGGCCCGTGTCAGAGGATTCCGAAACACCATGACCCACATGCATCTTCTGCCAATAGGCCCATGTTCTAAGTGCCCAATCACATGTAAGCGTCCAGCGTGACACAACTTACGAAAGTATTGTGCCCTGCTTTTTGTCATATCTGTCATGTAGTGCGAAGGCACATGAATACAAGCCACCACTCGGCTGGCCAGCACTGCCAATGGCAACGCAATATCCAACACTGCGAACCAGGGTGAGGTCACCACCGCGTCACACACCCCATACTTTTCCTTCCGGGCGCGATAATTGCCCGGTTGTAAAGCATTAAGGGCTTCGTGCCATTTCAGCTGCGGGTTCCAATCATTATTCATAACCTTCAGGTGAGGCCATTCCAGTGACATAACCTTGCCAATGACACCTGTGCCAGCCCAGGGATCCCAGACCTGTGTGATCTTCTCCCAAGTCACCTCGTGCGCCAAACGTCTGACCTCCTGAGGAACTGTCATCACCAACTCTAAGCCCCAATCCAGTTGACTGGCAATTTTCACCTGAGCTCTGCTCAACTGCGTGACATCCCCTCTCTTCTGTACTTCCTCGGGGCTCATGGCCTGCACTGTGGACGCCTTGCGGAGGCTTCTCGCGCGAGTGTGCTGTTCTGCACACTTTCTGCTCAGGATGGTACGATGGCCCTCATGCCAGAATCCTGGCATCACGTCTGTGATCACTCTGCTGAGCTCCTCCTGGTTTCCCCAGGCCACTCTGTCAGGGAGATCCCCCATGCTCCCTTCTTTCCTGAGCATCTGCCGCGATGTAAGCGCCTGCCATGGGTCTTCACGCCCCGGCTTCACTGCACGATGTGGACCCACGTCTGCAGGCAACAATACCACATCTGAGCCCAACTTCTCTCTCAGCTGCAGCTCCATGGCAGCCATCTTCTCTACGATCGACGTACTCACCTCGGCGGCAGCTGCCACCACGGTCCCACCCAAGCACTTGGGACATTGCCAATCTCCTTCAGGTACTCCATCCAGCGCTGGACTCAGACACCACGTGTGATAACCACGGTTACAGGTGTCACACAGCAACATGGCTGCCTCCCCATCTGTCCGCATGCACGCCTCACATGCGAGGTGCTTGCTGGGGATGGCTGCACTGCAGTCGTATTGATCTTTCACTTGCAGGTGACATGGTGCGATATTCTGCACTGTGCTCTTCTCCCGCAACTTCGTGCTGTCCTCCAACACTACCACCCCATCTCTTTGCACCTTGACTATCTTTAGGATGGCTGGCTTGGTGGCCACCTCCATGCCAGAGCGCGGTTGTTGTCGTATGTACACGAAATCGCCTGCCTTGAACTGGTGCGGCTTCGGCTCGTAGCTGCACTCCTCCTGTGCTCGTATCGCAAGGTGTCGCGGTGCTGGGCGATCTCTAGGTTGCACCCTGCATGTACCATGAGCTTCTTCACGATGGCTGCTCGCTGTAACAGGTCCTCAGCCAGTGTCTTCTCCTCCTGCTTCCCAAAGTCCAACTCGGGTCGAGCACGAAGATCCGGTGGCACCGTGGCTTCCTGAGCGAACAGCAAGGTGAATGGCGCCACTCCAGTCGACTGTTGTTTAGCTGCGTTGTAACTAAGTACGAGTGACCAGAGCATCTCGTCCCACTCGAAGTCCAGGCCCTTGTCGAGGGCCATCTTCTTGAAGCAAAACTTGAGGGTGCGTACCACCCGTTCAGTCAAGCCATTGCTCTCTGGGGAACTCGGTGAAGTCACTCTCCGGTCAATGAGACACTGCTTGCATAGGGCAGAGAACTCGCCCTCAAACTCTGTGCCCCCGTCCACAAGGCATTCTGCGGGCGCCCCAAACACGGATAAAACGTGATTGCGAAATGCGCTGGCGATGGTGGCGGCCTCCTTGTCAGGGATTGGAACGCACACGACGAACCGCGTATAGTGCTCAATCATGACCAAGACGCGTTGGTTCCTAGCCTTCGTGATGCGCTTCGTAGGCCAAGCTAAATCCAGGGACCAGCGGTACATGAAGGACTTGATTTCCAGCGGCGTGAGCATCGCCTCCTCCCGTGCATAGTGCGTCTTCACCCTCTGGCAAGTCTGACACTGAGTGACCACCGCTCGCACATCCTGTTTCATGCCTGCCCAGTAATGGCGTTGCCACAACAAGTTCAGTGTCCGCCTGATGCCCCAATGGCCAGTCCTCTCATGGTGCTCACGCACCAGCTGAATCCTGTCACAGGGCTTGGGCACCAGCAGCTCCTTACCACTGACGGTGACCATGTACAACTCGCCCATGAGCTCGTCCCAGCGGTGACGTGCTGCTCTCTTCCTCACTCTGTGGTACTCCTCCTTGGGCACCTCCACTCTTCCTCCGGTCTTGATCCACGCGAGGCATAGCTCGTCCTCGTGTATGTCGGGGTACTTCTCTCGAAGTGACTCCTGGTTGGTTACACTGGCTAGCATGGCAACCATTCTCGTAGTGTCGGGCAGCCTAGGCAGCCTCATCTCTTTCTCCTTCGCCACTGGTGCCCATTCTGGAGCTGAGCTTGTCTCTGCT
This sequence comes from Cymbomonas tetramitiformis, assembly GCA_001247695.2. Lineage (NCBI taxonomy): Eukaryota > Viridiplantae > Chlorophyta > Pyramimonadophyceae > Pyramimonadales > Pyramimonadaceae > Cymbomonas > Cymbomonas tetramitiformis. The sequence goes on along the minus strand of LGRX02010006.1, from coordinate 8,195 downwards.
GGCTTGCCCCCAGGTCTTGAAAAGGCCTGCCGATGGCGCGCCTCATAGCCCGCGAGCTTCATGGAGGCAAGCTTCCACTGTCTGCGACGTGGGACGGCGTCGGCGGTGCCTAGCCCCTGTGTACCTTTCTGCCCCTGGCTGCACATGTGTTGCAGTCGTTCTTCCCAGTCCTGATGGCTAAGACGTCGCGCGACTTGCTGAGTGTAGTCGCTGGAACTGGTGATCCACTCTGCTAGTTGTGCTCGCACCGGCTCAGCTGTGTCCTCGGAGGTGGTAGCCACCTTGGTGGACTTCGCGATAGGGATGGCAGCTAGCGTGCCATGCTCCTCCTCCTCGCTCTCCTCGCTCTTCGGCAGTTTGGTCGTGCTGACCTCGGCAATCGCATACAATAGCTCCATTGCTCTCCGATCCATAGCAAGGCCAAGCACTCCTGCCAATTCCTCGTCCTTCATGCCATGCGCCATGCGCAGCTCACTCGCGTTGTACCCCATGGCAACTGCCTTCTCGTCCAGGTTAACCTCTTTGGTCTCCCCCACTTCATCATCATCTTCTTTCCTTACCACCGTGCCTGCGCGTGGTGCGCGAAAGGCGCGAGAGTTTTGTGTCGCCAAGATGGTTGGCAATACTCTCATAGGCTCCCCCACAACGTTAGCGGTGTAGTGAGGCTTTCTGTCTCCTGTGACAACCCTGCGTGGCTTCCAGCCTCGCTGCAAAATATCGCGCACGTATCTGTCTGGTGGTCTGTCCACCCCCTCCATCACCAGATTGAACTGCTGATTTTGAAACAGATTGCTCCAATATGCTCGTAGGCGATGCGCGTATGATCCCGCGCGCGCCGCGTCGAAGGATACTGGCTGGCCCACCACGCTATTGATGATGGGAAACACGTCCTTCCTGATCTTCGAGTTCTCCCTGTGTGACAACGGAGAAACGTTCTCTAGCACATATGCTGGCGGTCGCTGGGGCTGCAGCTGCTGCAGCGTAGAGAGGACTCGCACTGCCTGGTAGAACAGTCTGCTGTGCCTGCCCTCCAAACCAGCCAGCTTGCCAGCTGGTGACAGGTCCTGGCATGGATATCCACACACCATGACCCATTGTTCTCCACTCAATGCTCCTGCATGTACAAGGTCAATGAGACTGGTGTCTTCGATGTTGCTGGGCAGCTGTTCCAAATGGGCTGCCTCGGCACGAAACAAGTCAGGATGATGACGGCTGAGCGCCATGCACCTGGCCCTGGCTACCGTCTGGCTGGACTCCGAGATGTCCTGGTAGAGGTACTTGTTGACCTTAACTCCACAGCGCAAGAGCATCTCTAGTCCAGCACATAGGCCCCCACACGGCTCATAGCAGACCACGCCTTCTTCTCTGGCCTCCCGAAAGAAGCTCTTGTCAATCACTCTCGTGTCGATCTTCTTTGGCACTTTGAGCTTGCCACCCTCCATGGTCTCGTCGCCGTATATCGCCGGGGAGCCTCCAGAATGCATACCCCTGATTGGCCGGACCTGGCTGAGGGCATCCCAGGCGACTCGAGTCAACCTGCCCGAGCACCTGGCCACCTCCGGGTGGTCAGTGTCAAACATGACCCCCTTGTTGCACTCCAACTCTTCTTGGTAGTGCACGTCAAACAGTCGATGGACTGCGCTAGTCCCCAGCTGCTCCCTGACCATGTTCTCGCAGTAGTTGGCCACCTGTGCCTCTGGGCTCACTTTTAGACCAAGTGGTGGCTCCCTGGTCACTTCCAAGCAGATGGTATTTGTGAAGCAGCGCGTTAGCCTCTCGGCAGATAGTCGTTGGAAACCTCCCCTTGGGCGTCTTGGTTCGTCACTGGCCTCGCTATCACCCACGTGGTACCAGTGTTCATTTCATTAAAAGGGGGCCTAGCACACGGGATGGTACCCTCGAGTGGGCCATGTTCACTAGTGTCTTTGAGGACTCGGTCCATGTTGGAGGCCACTACACCCCCTTTCTCATAATTCTCACGCCACCAGCTGAGAGTTTGCGAATTCTCGCCAGCCAGACATGCAGGGATGATATCCCACAGATACTCAAAGTCAGGAGGTGTCTCTCTCAGGGTCTTCATCTGCGCATCGGTGAGCGTGCCAGCCCCGGACCTGAGCCTCCTTCTGACGTTGGCGTTGTGCTGCCGCACAAAATTCTCGCACATGTCGGCGAACTCCCTCAGAAACTTGGGACGGTCTTCTTCCTTGGTGCCCGTGTAGATGGGCAGCGTACCAAGGTTGATGCGCGCGGAGTCAGTGTACTCCATTTCCTCCTCGAAAATTACCAACGGCTCTTGGGCTTGGACCTGAGGTTGCACTGGTGCTTGGGCTTGGACCTGAGGTTGTACTGGTGCTTGGACCTCAGGCTGGCCTCTGGCAGCCCCTTCCTCTTCTTCCAGCTCTGTGAAGTGCTGGCTCACCCGTATCGCTCTCTGGGCACGCCTCTCTGCCCGCTTTGCTGCTTCTGACGGTCAGTACTGGATTCCGTTGCTATCTTCCCGGTGGAGAAGAGATGCTGGTGTGAAGGCTCTTTTCACTCCACACTTCCAAGCTTACCAGTACGGATAAATCCGTCCCTGGCTTCACCTTTCAGTGCTTTGCTCTAAGTAGCAATCACTGCCAGGATAATCTCGTTCATGAATGGTGAGCACGGCTTCGTCTGTGACTTGACCCTGTCTTGCACTGGTTCTTCTAGATGTCCAGCAAGGTTGCCTCAGCCCTCAGTGTGCCTGGTCCATACAGTAAATCAGCAGAATGCCAGCATGGGTCAAGTGGCCGCAAAGAACGCTGTCGTGATGGTGTTCACTGACAGCCCTGTTTCGCTCTACGCCTTCAAGCGTACCAGTACGGATGAATCCGTCCCTGGCTTTACCGTCTGGTGCTTCGCTCCAGCAGGATGTAACTCCCCGAAATAGCCCAGTACATAATTCTCAACGCTGCAACCATAGTGGACAATTGGCAACGGGTTCCGCTCTGATCGCTGTCGCTGTACTTTGCAAGACTGGTGAACTTCGAGTGCCGCAACAGTCTGCTTCCCTCAACCTCTTCCAAGGCTTACCAGTACGGATAAATCCGTCCCTGGCATCACCATTCAGAGGTCTCGTTCTTCAGGACTGCTGTTGCACTCTCAGAATTACAGACGACATGTCTGTAATATGGCACATTTTTGTTTTGAAAAAGACTGTTAATTACAGTTCTGACGCTATCGTACAAGAGCAAGTTCCACAAATGTATATCTTTACAAGCAGAAGAATACTGTATCTTATAAATTATCTCATAACACTGCTGTTTTCGCGGTCTAAGCGAGTCCTGGCTATTTTCGGAATCACTGTTACGAAGGCAAAACAAAAATGAGCGTCTGCCTCACCCTTCCACGCCGCCCTACTTATTCTCACTATCTCTAAACAAGTGTAACACCCGCTTATCTTTCCGTATCTCTTCACTGTCATAACTCCTCACGCGTACCGTACAGCGCGTGTCCTATGTTCGTCACAGAGACTGCTACAGCAAGTGTCACAACCCGGCTGAGGTACACGATAAGCCGTGGTTTGTGACAAAACCAAGGTGAAGTCACCACTGCGTCACAGACACCATACCTCTCCTTCCATATGCGATAGTTACCTGGCTGAAGTGCGTCATGCGCCTCAGACCAACCCAACTGAGAGTTCCAGTCATTATTCATAAATCTCAACTGCGGCCATTGCTCCACCATCACCTCACTGATGACCCCAGTGCCTGCCCATGGGTCCCACACGCCATCGACGGACTTCCAGTCCACCTCTGTCGCCAAACGCCTCACCTCGGAGGGCACTGTGATGACCAGTTCAAGCCCCCACTGCCGTGCGCTAGCTTCCCTCACCTGAGCCTTAGTCATGTGTCTCAATTCCCCTCGTCTTTCAACTTCTTCTTCAGCCAACGCAGGCACAAGAGGTGCATCCCTCAGCTGCCTTGCCATGGCCTTCTGTTCCCGATATTTCTTGCTCAGCACCGTGCGATGCCCCTCATTCCAGTGCCCTGGCATGAAGATCTGCACATCCTCAGAGAGCTTGTCCTGTCTTCCCCAATCAATCTGATCTGGCATGCCCAAGAACATGTCCTTCTCTTTCAACAGCATCTCCCTTGATGAGATGGCATGCCATGGCTGAAATTTGTCTCCCTTCACCACCCGACGGGGACCCACGTCTGCTGGCAGCAGGTGCATCTCCGCAGGCAGCTTCTCGTTCAATTGCTGCTCCTTCATGCCCAGTCTGTCCTCTAGGACACCAGAGCTCTCGTCTTTCTGGGTCTGCACCTCAGCGTTGGCAGCTTGCATCCCCGTGCCTGAGCACCTGGGACATAGCCACTCGCCTTCTGGTACTCCATCCAGTGCTGGGGTCAGACACCACAAGTGGTACCCCCTGTTGCATGCGTCGCACAACAACATCTCTGCTTCCCCATCAGTCTTCCTGCACGCTTCACATGCTAGGTGCTTGCTGGGAACGGCTGCACTGCAGTCATACTGGTCCTTCACATGTAGGTGACATGGCGCGATGCTCTGCACGGTGCTCTTCTCTCTTAACTTGGTGGCGTCCTCAAGCACCACCACACCATCTCGCTGTATCTTGACCAGCTTCAGAATGGCGGATTTGGTCGCGACTTCCATGCCGCTGCGAGGCTTCTGCCTGATGTAGACGAAATCGCCCACCTAAACTGGTGTGGACTAGGCTCATAGCCCCCACCCCTTCTCCCTTCATAATGTAATGTATCACGATGCTGTGCGACCTCCAGGCTGCAACCAGCGTGTACCATCAGTCGCCTCACCACCTGTGCTCTCCGGTGGAGGTCCTTGACTCTGGCATCCTTCTCATCTTCGACCTCAACACCGAAATCTATGCTGGGTGCCTGCTTCAAATCAGGCGGCACTACTGCCTCTTGGGCAAACAACATGGTGAACGGCGCCACCCCCGTGGACTCCTGGCGTGCTGCATTATAACTCAGCACTAGTGGCCAGAGCTGCTCATCCCACTCATAATCGAGACCCTTATTCTCCAAGGCAAGCTTCTTGAAGCAAAACTTCATAGTGCGTACCACTCGCTCGGTCAGCCCATTGCCTTCTGGTGAGTCTGGCGAGGTGACTCGTCGGTCGATCAGGCAGTCTCTGCACAGCTGCTTGAACTCACCCTCAAACTCCTTACCTCCATCCACCAAGCATTCTGCTGGCGCACCAAACACGGCCAGGACATGGCTGCGAAATGCCGCTGCGATAGTCCTCGCCTCCTTGTCAGGAATGGGTACACAGACTATGAACCTGGTGTAGTGCTCGGTCATGATGAGCACTCTGTTGTTGCCAGCCTTGGTCTCTCTCCTCGAAGGCCATGCCAAATCCAGCGACCAGCGATACATGAACGACACGATCTCGAGGGGGGATAAACATGCCTCCTCTCTCGCATAATGAGTTTTCACACGCTGACAGGTCTCACACTGAGTGACCACAGCCTCCACGTCTTTCTTCAAATCGGCCCACCAATGGCGCTGCCACAAAATATGCTGCGTACGCCTTATGCCCCAATGTCCAGTTCTGGAGTGGTATTCTTTAACCAGCGCGAGACGGTCAGCAGGCTTAGGTATTCTCACCTCCTTGCCCGACAGCGTGACCATGTAGATCTCGTCCGTAGCCTCATCCCATCGATGTCGTGCTGCTCGTCTCCTCACTCGACGAACTTCCTCTTCTGGCAACCTCACTCTGCCATTGGACTTCAACCATCTGAGGCACCATGCATCATCGTGTACATCTCGATGCTTGTCACGGTCTGTCGCGATTATGAACGAGGGGCGGCAATGTAAGGGCTGGCGGGGCGTTGGGGTATTGCTGGGTGCTGAAATGGCGGTGTATCTCTGCTGTGGTTGAGAGTGGGGTGTAGTGAGGGATTTTGGGTTTGAGATGTGGGTGTGGCATTGGAGGGCAAGTTTTTTAAATATATTCAACGAAAAGGTTCGGCACCCTGTTAGGTGATACCGTTCCAGCAGAACAAAACAACACTTTGCAATTGGGCATTCACTCCAGGCCCGAGCTGGCGCGTCGCCAACCATGAATTCCCACAACCTGTCATACAGGCTCGTCGGGGAATTCACCGCTGCCAACGCCCACAAGGGTCGAATTCACAAATACAAACATAATGAAAACTGAAGGGAAAAACATCCGGCTGCAATGCTGTCGAAAGGTTGCAGTCGGGTGTTTGGACTCGAGCTGGCGCGCCGTAAGCCGTGAATTCCCACAACCTGTCACACAGGTCCGTTCGGGGAATTCAACGTTGCCACAGCCTGCGCGGGTCGAATTCACAAAGTTTAACATCATACAAACTGAGGGAAAAACATGGGTGCGGCTACAACCTCGTCAAACAGCAAAAGTCAGGTGTCACGGCTCGAGTTGGCGCGGCTACGGTTGTGCATTCCCAAACGCCGGTCATATATGCCGGTTTGAGCATATTCGGCACGCAAGCCCTGCGAGGTTCGAATTCGCATAGCAAATGGTACAAAATATGGCACAAAAAGGCCGGGCGCATCGCGCACACGCGTGAGTACCGCTGAGAGTGCCTGAGACGGTTCGCCGTCGCGGGTGTGAATTTATGACAAACGCAGCTTCGGGCTATCTCGCCGCTGGGCGCTCAAAGGGAAAAATGCCCCTCTGTGGGAATTCGCGATCGTGTTGTGAATTCGTGAACGTTTTCGGACAGCAGAGGATCTCCAGCGCTGTGGAACTGCGACATGCGTTTCTACTGCTATGCCACGTAAAACATGCCGGGCGGCAACGCGCTTCAGCCGTGCCGGCTCGTAGATTCGCAAAACGGGCACGGGACTAACTTGTACTCGCAGACTGTAGATTCAGGCTCAGGTAAAAGCATGCAACGCAGAAAGGCAAGCGAGCAACACGGGGGCAATTCACAGATAAAACAAGTGCAACGGCACGACTTCGCACATACGTCAGAGTGGCGTGCCGGCACTCTGGGGATCCGAACCAGACTCTTACAAACTGCTAGTGACGAAGCTCTCATGTGGATTCGAAGCATATGTATGTATATATCACATTTAATACTAGGCCACAAGAGGCAAATATCACTGTCCCGCAGAATGGTTTTGAAAGGTTCGGATCTAACTTTTCGAAAGCAGAGCTAGCTAAATACTCAAGCGAGCATAGTGAAAGTCCGTGAATGCCATTGTCGTTTCGGATGCCCTGTGACCATTGGTTCCCAGTGACAGCGGCGTTTGGTGTCAACGCGCGCTTGCGTTTGCCCTGTCATGCATTGCCGAGACGTCATGTGTGGTCGTGTCGTGATGTCACTTCGCGTGATGTCGTGCTCGACGCTCTGCGGTTCTCGCGGATCGGCACGGGCTGGTCGCGGCGACGTCGATGTAGCGCTTGGCGAGGCGTCGTGCATGATTTAAACTGGGAGGGCGATCTGAGCAGGAGGGTGAACGTGATATGCTCCGGGCGCTCGAGCGGACAATGAACTGGGGTAGGACCGTGACTGAGGGGGGGAATGACAATTAATGAAAAAGGGGGTCATGGCTGGGGCGTTTGCTGTCGGCTGAGACGGGCGCAATGGGGGCAACTGCGGTGGGGTCTGACATGGGCTGCGGTAGCGTGACTGAATATGGGGGGTGTGACAGGCCTTTCAGGGGTGCCCGAGGGACCCCTTCTAAGCGTGTTCATAGTTGTGACAGCTGTCGCGATTATGAACGAGGGGCGGCAATGTAAGGGCTGGCGGGGCGTTGGGGTATTGCTGGGTGCTGAAATGGCGGTGTATCTCTGCTGTGGTTGAGAGTGGGGTGTTGTGAGGGATTTTGGGTTTGAGATGTGGGTGTGGCATTGGAGGGCAAGTTTTTTAAATATATTCCCCCCCCCCAGCTGGTGGCGTATGGATAGGGAGACATCAGCTGGCAAGACACGAAGTGGGTGTGGCGTGGTGATATGAACGTGATTGTTGATGCTGACGTGTGATTGCGGCTGCGGGTGCAGGCGCGTTGATCTCGTCGTTGATGTCAGTGGCTGAGCGGCTGCGGCTGCATTGATCTCGTCGTTGATGTCAGTGGCTGAGCGGCTGCGGCTGCGGGCGCGTTGATCTCGTCGTTGATGTCAGTGGCTGAGCGGCTGCGGCTGCATTGATCTCGTCGTTGATGTCAGTGGCTGAGCGGCTGCGGCTGCGGGCGCGTTGATCT
>LGRX02010005.1:0-31310 GCA_001247695.2 Cymbomonas tetramitiformis | reverse complement strand
TACATAAGGTCGTAGGAGTCAAGGTACGGCATGCAACATTCACATAACAGGTCTTGTGCATGCTTGCTAAACCTCTAGGCTAACTGTCAATCTATCGGTAGGTTGTATTCCGTACATATTTTCAAAACCAAATCATAAAGTACCTGCAACAAAGTACCTGCAAAGCACAGTCAGATACAAAACCCAAAACAGGACAAAACAGAGGGTACTCACAGTCAGATCATACTGCTGCTTTCTGAGTAGGCCTCCATGTCGAAAATCCAAAAGATCTGGCAGCCTGAATCACTGCCTTTTGCATATCCATGTAGCTGTCAAAGAGCATGTTGAAGTAGGGCACGGTGTTCTTGGTGGGAGGAACCGGCTTGGTGTAGGGGTCAGCCAAGTTCTTCTCCGAAGGTACCCTCCAGCATATGATCCAGCCCAGTCTGACAAAGTCTCTGAGCATATGGAATCTGACCAGAACATGCTTGATTTTCTGGGATAGCGGGATATTCTCAGCAATAGATCTGCATGCATCATCATCCAGGAGAAGAGGAACTGGAAGCTCCAATCTGGGGCAGGTTGCTGAGGCTGGTAGGTATTCTGTGCTTCTCATATTCTGATAGTCTACTGGCCTGCGGTCTGATTCTGAATAAATCTCGAGTTCATCTGTCACTGACTTGCCATCAGGCCTGACACCACCGACTCCTGTACCCGTAGGTGTAGTGTAGTCCAGGAGTTTAGTAAGGAGAGTGCCTGGCTGTAACCCAGGGTAACTGAATGCAATGTCAGTGGCGACCCTCTCTGCTTCAGTGATCTCAGAATCAAGTCCAGTAGTAGAGGGTGGCTGTCCTTGAATAGGGTGTTGGATATAGCCGAATATTTCTGTCAGCATAAACATAAGAGATTCATACTACAGTACTCGCTGAGCTGCAGTAGATGCTGCAACATATTCTGAACCCGTAGAAGATGTCTCTGTGATAGTCTGTCGGACTGTACCATACTGTAGAATCATGCCACAGAAGAATATCACCATGCCAGAGTATGATCTAGCTGAGTTTTCTAAGTCTCTGGCCAGGTCAGCATCGGAGTACACAAACAGTGTGAGCACACGTGCTGGCCTCTCAGGGTAATAGAAGGCCATCCTGTAGTGTGCCGTGCAGTCCAGATACTGTGCAATTCTGATAAGAGCTTTCATTGAGTCCTCTGAGGGACAGGCCACAAACTGCGATAGATAGATAACTGCATAGTAGATATCTGGCCGTGAAGTCCTGCTGTGCCAGAGCAGAGACCCAAGGATAGACCGATAGGGCTTTACCAGAGTGAGGTCAGGGTCTGCTGGTCTCGATATCACAAGTTTAGAGTCCATAGGTGTGCGGAAGGGTCTCTCGGGTATGTTATTAGCTGTCATAAGGTCATAAAAGAGCCTTCCCCATGCCCCCCTGGGGAAGATGCATGCACCACAAATGACGCGCCTTGGCGGCTCTATACCGCACATATCGGGGTGGGATAAGGTAGTGTGGTTATGAAGACATATCGAGGGCTTCATGGCTGAGCGGATCGGAGAGATGGCGCGATTCAACAGCCTGTACCAAGTCGAGACCAGCACACACGTCGTGCAGCTCAGCGAGCACCTCCACCGAGTCGAATGGGGGTGTCAAGTGTCGGGCGGTTGGCGAGGGGCAGTGAGAGCGGTCAGGCCCTCAGAGGCGGCCATGATAATAACGCTCACATGCCTTCTGGCTGATTTTGGAAATTCAAGTCGATTCGTGCTCTTGAACACCGTCACCTGTTCAGAAAGCATTTGGGAAAGCTGGGACACACGTCCGACTCGATTCTGACCGAATTGCCCAAGTTATTCGGGCAGACGTATCGTTATCTTGAGCGAGATTTAAAGTTTCGATTTAGGGGGCGGGGTGGACTTGGCGGGATCGTATATGATAGTGCTAAAAGGCGGGGGTTTGTTTGGAGGTCAGATGTCGAGGTGCCTAGGCTTCAGGTAGGGTAGGAAGTGAGGGGGCAGGCAGGCAGGCAGCGAAAATCCAGCGAAAAAATATGCGGTAAGTTTCCTTGATGTAGGGTTTGGCGGCATTGCGTGAACGCCTTACTTACTCGGAATGACATTTGGGGATATGATATCTTGAGGTAATTTTGTGCGAGGAACACGTTTCTGAGGTCAGATTGGTGATTTGACAAAGTGGAATGGTCGATTTTCGCCGAGCGCCCCTGCGGGGCGTAGACAGGGGATAGCGCGCAGTACGGTAGGATATGCCTCTCCAGGGGGGGGCTTGCCGCCCGTTGCGAATCCGGATAGATCACTGATCCAGATGGGCGATACGACATCTTCATCGTGTTCGCCGTCGAAAATCGCTCTAGTGACATGTCCCTTACCCCATTTGCCTCGGAGAGCATCCATTGATAACGAGTCCCACAAGACAGACTTAGGGTTATAATCGGAGTATCGATAAAAGAGCCTTCCCCATGGCCCCCTGGGGAAGATGCATGCACCACAAATGACGCGCCTTGGCGGCTCTATACCGCACATATCGGGGTGGGATAAGGTAGTGTGGTTCTGAAGACATATCGAGGGCTTCATGGCTGAGCGGATCGGAGAGATGGCGCGATTCAACAGCCTGTACCAAGTCGAGACCGGCACACACGTCGTGCAGCTCAACGAGCACCTCCACCAAGTCGAATGGGGGGTGTCAAGTGTCGGGCGGTTGGCGAGGGGCAGTGAGAGCGGTCAGGCCCTCAGAGGCGGCCATGATAATAACGCTCACATGCCTTCTGGCTGATTTTGGAAATTCAAGTCGATTCGTGCTCTTGAACACCGTCACCTGTTCAGAAAGCATTTGGGAAAGCTGGGGCACACGTCCGACTCGATTCTGACCGAATTGCCCAAGTTATTCGGGCAGACGTATCGTTAATTCGCCGAGACTGATTGAGGTACACCCCCTGGTCATCATGTTGTACTGTCATCTGAAGGATAGAAGATATAATAGGACCCAAGTGTTTGGCCTTAAAGGTTGCTCTGAAAGCAGTCCAGAAGGCCCTCTCAAGGGCCGTGGAACAGGCCATACCAAAGCATCCACATATACCACACACATAGCCTTAACCGTAGGCGTGTAGATGAAATAGATACAGGCATCATGTGTAGACTGCCTGAATGATTGTCCCATGCATTTGAAACTGAGCATAAACTGTTTAACCATCCTCTGCCATGATGCACCGGCAATCTTGAGGCCGTACAGCGCATATGAGAGTAATGCATAGCTGTAGCCCTTAAAAGTATATCCAGAGGGAAACTGAATCCACACGGGGAACTCAAGCTTAGCATGCATAAAGGCCTGAGACACATCCAGATGTGACACCACCAGCTGGAATAGAGCTGCAAATATGAATAGCAGTCTGAAAGCTGATATCTCTGGGGTAGCTGAAGAGGTCTCCCACGGAAGGTAGCCTGTAGTTCTGCTGCCGTCACCAGCCATACGGGCTTTAAATATCTGATAGGCCTTGCCTGCGCCAGTAGGATCAGGTTTGAATGGCATAGACAGTACAAATAGTGTAGTAAGGTACTGTGCACTAGCCGAAGGTGTTCCCAGCTTGAGCTTTTCCTGATTAACCATATCACCAACCTCCTGATCCATAGCTTTTAGCCAGTCTTCAGACTGTGGTGAGGATAGGGCCTGTTTGACACCGTGAGGTAGCTTAATCTCTGGTGCCGAGACCTCAAGCATATGGATAATAGTAGAGGTAGGAGCATCAGAGAGAAACTGGTCCATGCTGCTGAAACTGCCAAACATGTATTCTGCTCTGAGGTCACTGCTGAGGGTGTCAGAGAAGGGCAGGTAAGCTGCTGAATGAGTAGATGGGAAGATAATCAGGTTGGCCGGGAGATCAATGTGCCAGCCGGCCGGCTCGTCGGGGCAGGGCTCCAGGATAACACCGTAGGGCCTCCTGTTGCCTCTGTGGGTGGAGATGAGAAGTGCACTGTAGATAGGTGCTCTGATTGTCTGACGAGCCTTCACAATAGTCCAGATGGGGTAGTGTTCATTAATGCCATTCAGCTTTCTGTTATTATCCAGCAATACACCTATACCACACTGCAACATGCATATCTCATACATGCAAGATCTAACATCATCTCACATATTTTGCAAGTATAGGCTATAATGAAAATCCAAATAGTATAAGGTGCCAGTCTTGGTCATTAAGACAGGAATTAGCTCAGTCATTCCTGACGGAGGATTTGGGATGGAATAACTGTTCTCCTGTTGATCAAGATGGAATACACACCGGAGCCACTTGTGAAAATATACCATTCAACTCATCATCCATCATGATGAGAAGTGCATGATTACAACTATACTAACTAAATTGATATGCATCATACTTGCCATATGCTGTCCAGTGGTATACAGACTAACTTGTATGATTAATCCATATCAATTTGCTTAAGTGTACTCAATCAGTAAGTACTTGCACAATGCACAAATCACTGACATTACTATGTATATTGACATTACACTGATTCAGTAAGTGTAAATGATCAAGTATAATATCAACATCACATTTATGATACATAAATACCATCCAACAAACACATGTGCGTGTTGGATGTCAGTGATGGCGATAGATAAGGGAACAAGATCAATCCACATGCTGCGTGAAGGGCTGGATGGAGAATATCTCCAGACCCGAAGGCAGTATACAGTGTTCACAAAACAGCTGGTCACTGTTGAACACTGTCCATGCCCTTTTCACTCTATCGCTGGAGCAACATCATCATCTTCTATGCATTCTGACAGTTGATTCAGTACCTGATCACTTCAATGCATATTTCAATAAATCTCACAGATCAGAATTCATCCTGACACTGATGTAGCTGATAGAGGTTATCACAGACATTGCTCTAATTGTTAGCATTGTTCTGATTTACTTGGAAACTGAAGATATCATTTTGATACTCTTTCAGTGCACCGCCATATGCCCAAGTAAATGATAAATTACTATGAGCATTTGCTCTGGTTACTTAGTATCTGGATGGTAATGCCATCCAGAGTATTGTCATAATATATCCAAAGAGATAAAGCAGACATCCAGCAGACCCATTCGTGGGTAGGCAACGCGATCAACAGTCACTGACAAGCGACTGGACCGAGGAGTAAGTCTCGCCTTAAGCTACTGGCTAAGGTTATCTAAGGAGTTTACAGTCCTAAGTAAGTAATAAATCAACTGACAAGTTATCACTTAAGTGACTGCAAGTCACTATTGATACACCTACATATTTGTATTAGGGTTTGGTCTATTTGTCATGGGTTTCAATCAGTAAAACCCCAAATGATGGCCAAAAGTAGCAGTCCAGATAGTGCAGTAGGTCCCGATAGTGCTGACCATCTGATGTATGTGATACATATCTGACTGCCATAGTCCAGGTAACTGTGCCATCTGTCTGAATAAGCTGAACACATGCGTGTGACTCCTCTCCGTCAAAGAAAGAACCAATACCATGAATCCTCGAGCCTGCTGTGTCAAAGCTGTCACTGAACGGCTGCGGTCTGTCATAGGATGCATCAAACTCCCGCTCTGCCTGATGTGGGTCCGGAAAGGAGCCCAATATCTCTCCCATGTCCTGATGATTATGAATCCAGTGAGGCTTGCCAACATAGTGTACCATATTTGTCTCTGTATCCAAGATCTTATATGCCAGAGAGCTGACTGATACACCAACAAGACGGCCTGACCAGGCCGCCCGCTGGGACTTCCTAGACATGCCAGGCTGTCTGGAGTTCCTCTGCTGCTGAGACATAATGACATAGCAGTTTTGGCCGAAGGCCTTCAGTTTTGCATAGCCATAGTGGTAGCCTCTGATCTGATGAAATGGTGTTGAAGAGATGTTCTTGTGAGTAGAGAGGTTCCATATGAAGCCAGCATGGGTGGCAGCCAGAGGCCAGTAGTCCTCGGGCATGCCAGCTGCCAGAAGTAATGCCTTAGTCATGTCGGATATCTTGCCAATGGCATTCTCTGCATGAGGATTGTCTGTATGTACTGTAGGTGATGATTTCTGGTGTAATATACGATGCTTCTGATAGAAAGCAACACACTGGGGGTCACCCATCTCTGGAGCACAGTCTGTACGGAGTGTAATGGACTGTGGTGCATACCCCATTGCATGTAAGCTGCCGTAGAAATGAACCAGACAGGTGTAGTATTCTTCTGATTTCTGTACGAAGGTATATACAAATATGAACCTGCTGACATAGTCAATGAGCTGACATCGGTACAGGTGGCCGTTGTAGCCAGCTGGTGTAATAGGTCCTGTCATGTCAGCAGCCCACTTCTGGCCGGGCTGTATGGCAACTGATCTCAGCTGGTCATGGTGTCCACAGGGCTTCTGCTTCAGCTTACTTGTACAGCATACTGCACAGAACTGAGAGCAGGTCGGCATAGCTGCTATAGCTCGCCTAGACAGCAGAGGCCGACCGAGCTGGATGCCAGGTAGGTCGTAGAGCTTAAGCAGACTGGCCGTAGAGCCGTGACCCATGACTGCATGGAACTCCACAAAGGGACTGACCCGAACAGGTGTGTTTCTGTTCCTGAACAGGATACAGATCTCAAAGGGAGTGCCATCAATGAATACTCTGTCAGGTCCGCCATCTGAGCCAGCCGGTGTCAGTGGGTGACTGGAAGCATATGTGTGCTTCCGTGAGAAACTGAATATCTTCTTACTGCCTTTAGGATAGATGTGCAGTACCTCCATAGTACATGTCTTGTGCCATATCTGGTGTTGTGGCATATATGGGACAATCCAGAAGTAGGTGGTGTTATGCGGGTCAAGGAGAAAGTCATGGTTGCCCTTAGTCAACATTCTGTCAATCATACTGATACTGAAGGGAATGTTACCATAGAAGAACTGACCCGTCCACTGCTTGGTGTGACAATCATCTGATATGGACCAGTGCTCAAGAGCTGGATGGTTCCCTCGAAGTCGTTGCGGCCGAAGCCGGCAGGGTGTCGTACCACTGCGTGGGCTGGGTGTGATCCTCACACCACAGCCTGTCCCAGTGGTCCTGCTCCCTGTCGGTGAGGCCGGGAGGAGTGCCGCGAAGGCCACGCCGAAGCTCCTCGAAAGGGCCGGGCTCCGGTCCAGCCACAGACTCCAGCTGTGAGCTCCAAGACCTCGGCCCCCAAGCCCCTTGCGACTCCCGGGTCTCACTGAGATGTTGTTCGGTCATTGATTGGAACCGAAGATCACCTGCCAACACCATGTCAGCGAACAACCCGGAGCCAGGCTCCAGGGGTGTCTCGTGTGCGAAGAGCGCTGACACGGGGTGCATACAGGTGTCTCCATGCTCGGCATCGCCCGGTGTGTCACCCGAGAACGGCGCGGTAGGATCCAACGTCTGAGTGGTCCCGTCTAACTCCACACCTGCGTCGAGATGCGACTGGGAAGACGCAGGCTGTGGGTCACACGGTGAGCATGTGATGCTCGGGTCCGCACGGTAGAACGACGAAAGATCAAGCGGTGTCTCAGTGGCAGCGACAGGGTCCATGCGGGCATCGACCGGCGGGGTTGGAGTGGTGTCACGATCGACACCACCCACCCCGAAGCTGCCAAAATGAACTCTCCCTACAGTAAAACGCGGTATATAAGAAATTGGGTCTATAAGAAACTAGCCGCTAGTTTTTTTCGTATTTGTCTAAGAAACTCTAAGGAACTAGCCGCTAGCATGATGCTCCGCTCGCCATCCAAAAAGCTATGGATTAAGAAAGTAAACCGCTAGGAAACGAGAACTCCCCCTTTGAGATAATTAGCCTATTTAAGAAACTGACCGCTGGAAAAAAATTCAGATTCAATAATTCATAAGCTAACATGCTAGTGTGCGTTATCGATAGTGATCGAAGTACAATGTTGCCATTATTGTTTGCCCCTACCCACGATCGTTAATGCCCCTACTAAACGTTTTAGGGACTTCAGTGTGTTTTTTACTCCTGCGTCCATGCTTTTCCCCACTGAATTAAGAAACTGCACGCTAGAGACGGTAGAAGAGATGTGAACTTTGGCAAATTAAGAAACTTTGCCGCTAGAGCATGAGCTGCGCACCAACCTCCACATAAGAAACTGGGCGCTACAACCGTATCGAGCAAAATCCAATGCCGAACATTATCCCTATTTAAGAAATTGGCACGCTGAACTCGATAAATCCAACGACCCAAATTTAAGAAAATCGCCCGCCGACTTGGGGAATTTCGGACCCACCCGATAAGAAACTAGCGGCTGGCGTTTTCGGGGCGGTTTCTTATATATCGCGTTTTACTGTAGTGAAAGGGAGGAGTACGGCTCCTAAAGATCTTGCTCATTGTAGTCCGCCTCGTCCCCTGCATAGCAAAAGGCTTGGAACTTTGCGGAAGCCTTCCGCTGGAGTCGATCCCACTCGTCATGTTGTTCCTGAGTGTAGGATTCATGCTCCCAAGCATCCCACTCAGAGTCAGTCCACTCCTGCGATGCCCAAGCGGGCGCATGAGAGGCCTCATCCCCCTGGGTGAGATAGGCGGCAAAGGACATGGAGCCGTCGTCCGGGTACGTGCACACCGACTCCGATGAGTCACAAATGTCTGGTGTGCCGTGCTCCCAACAGACTGCCCTGAAAGGCCTCCTCCGAATGCTCGTAAGATGCCTGGTAGCGAGCTGCCAGAACATCGGTGAAGGCCCCTTCGGCCAGAGCCTCGGGGTCAAGCCGCATGGAGTGTGCCGCCAGGTGCTGCATGTGTGTACAGTCCGCCTGGCGGTGCCTTCCACCGCAGGACCAACAGTTCCCGTAGAACTGTTTGGAACCCGGGTGGAAGGTGACTCGGGCCTTCTGCTTCTGCCCCTTGCCCTTCTTGCCCTTGCCTTTGCCTTTTCCCTTCCTGCGGATTCCCTGCGGCCAATTCCCCCCCTTCGGCAAGGGGGAGGCAGCAAAACGGAAATTCTTGGGTGGGAAGACCGTCCAGGGTAATAAACATCACGCGGGCGGGTAGGGCGTAGGTCAGGGGCTCCCCTGGGGTCCAGACCGCCACGTTCACCGTGGCGGTGCCCTGCATCATTGTAAAAGGCGCTTGTCAGTGGCTTCGCTTTCCCTAGTGTGTTGTAGACCCGCTGAATCGCGAGTCCACAGCTCACCAGGGTCAGCTCTGCCTGTGTCTTGACCTTTTCAATCGCGTAGTCCTCGTGCACCTGTTTGTAGGTGACGGGACATGTACGACGAAGGAACAACCGTACTGCATCTTCCCTCGAGATGTCGAGGCTGGAGTGTTGCCCCAAGTCCGTCGCAGCGTTACTGACAGCGTCAGTGAAAGCCTTGATGAACTATTTGGGGTTCACACCTGCCGGGACCTCCGTCTACCGTGGGGGTAAATATGAAGTCAGTTTTGTCAAAATCCTCCAGGTCAGGCATCACATCCCTGACTAAGGCAGTTAAAATAACCTTGCCGTCGTCAGGGAAGTAACGATGTGCTTCCCGAACTGAAGCGAGCGCTGGACCGCCACAGAGATACTCCAACAACTCCTTTAGAAGTTTGTTTGCGTTGGGCATCACTGTCGCGGTGACGTCGTCCAGACGGAAAGCATGCGCGTAAAGGACGTTAAACCTTGTGAGGCGCGAGGTAAGCTCCTCAACGAGGGAGTCAAGTAGTGAGCGAGCATTAGACTCGTCACCACAAAACCTCCACTCGTCGATGGCGCCCCCTTTGCCACACAGCTTAGATTTAACGCCCCTTACTAGCGCCTCAATCTTCTGCTGATCATCAAGGAAAGCCGCTGATTCGGAATGAAACATCTTCTCAGCTGCTGATTGTTGTGATGACGCGGCGACTGGTGTGGGCACCAGTTGATCAAATTACAGCTGCCTCTTAGATGCACCAGCTGGGTGCGCTCTCAATCTTGCTGGAGCCATCGGCTGTTACGGCGTAGAGGCCATGCCGGAAATTTTACAGTTGCGGTCCTCGAGCGTTAGACAAGAAAATCCAAGAATTCAAAATGTTCGATAATCAAGGTTCTAAAGAATACACTGCAAAGTTCTCGTCAAGAGAAAACAAATTTACACTTGAGCAATCTATAGAAAATAAGGGCAGGGGCTTCAAATTCAGGGTCAAAGGTTCAAAATTTACAGCCGCGAAATAGGGTAAGGTAAGAGAGGGGTGGCGATCGTGTCGTGAGGCTTGATGTCGACGCGCGTGCTGCTTCGGAGACTGCGGCTAGCTAGACCGGTCCATCTTTGTCCTAAGCAATTGTGCTCACGAACGGAAAATCTTCCTCTCTCTCACTCTACCCCTTTCGTGACTAGTGCGTTCTAGAACCTCATGCCCCGATCTTCAGCCCCGAGCCCCTATAAAGGCTTTAGCCAGCCATAATTGGCGGTTTTAAATAACCACCTAAGGCCGGTGGTGGGCGCAAACCTGTGAAAACAAACACACAGTGAAGCACTGCAAGTCGGGTGCTACGCTCGGATATGTCAACCGTGAAACTGTGAAGCTATACACAAGATAATACGATGTGTTATAGCTTCCGCCGAAAGAATGTGATGACAGCCCCTAAGGTGTCAGTTGTGGAAATGACAGATGCTATGAACTGTCTGACTACCGAAGTCGATATCGGAGATGGCGCTGATGACAGTGAAGAAGTCATAGTAGTCGAGCCATATCGGTGATGACACAGATGACGATGACACTGTCGGCGTGCCAAATCCAGCATCTATTGCCCTTATGTCTTGAAATGTATCCGTGTATTGGCATCTCTTTGAGGTAGTCATGCCTGCTGAATAAGCCATACTGGTCATCTTGTCTTCATTGATCATTACATATCTGATCATATCGCCATTATACAAGCCTATACAGTGAGATTATTATATCACGGGGCATTTTAGTGGTGCACATAAAAAAGATACAGTGCAACAGAGATCATCAGCTCTTCATCTCTTAGGGCTAGATAAGCGAGCCCTCAATATATCATATAAAATACAAGTAAACGCTGCGTTATAAAACAGTAACACAAGCGTAAGATAATAGCGGGGGATGAGTGCAGAACTTCTGTGTGAAGATACTGCTGAAGCACAACGCTTCCTCATCTATACCATACGTCTCCCATCGCATAGATGGTACCGCAATTGGGTTGTGAACCCGAGACGTTGGTTGAACGACCAGTATCGTCAGAACGAATAATACGTTCGCTCCATAATACTGCGCATGCTTGTTCCGCACATGCTTAAAGCAAAGATGGTTCTTGTTTGTTACTTCAAGATGTATCTTGCTTTGCCATCTTCGAGTTCGACGTACGAACTCTCGATGACAGGTGTCATTCAAGTCTTTCCTTGAATAATGACAGATGACGTGACGTATCATCTGACGACATGTACAGTCATAGTCGACCGTACTGACGACTGTCATTATAATATATGACATGACATGACATGACATGACATGACATGACATGACATGACATGACATGACATGACATGACATGACATGACATGACATGACATGACATGTCTGACAGGTATGACACGTATGACATGTATGACACATATGTCATCGGTCATGACCCTGACAGATCTCCCCTCTTAAAAGAGTTGTGACCTCACAACGGGCATACCTTTGTATATGTCTATGATGTCTTTGTTGTTGTTGCTTCTTGCTGGTACCAGTCTTCTTACACCGATTTGAGGCGTCCCTCATGGTGTTTTTAGGTTATTGGGGGGAACTGAGTCCACTTTAGTCCCTCACCTTACAGTTCTTAGGATGTAGCCCCCTTGAACGATTCAAGGTTCAATGAATTGCGTTTCGTGATACAGATTGACGCTGGATTACTGATTGATCCACGCGTATCGTGCGTCAGAGTGACGATTCAAAGCATCCGAAGTGTACGTTACGGATTATTTGCGCTAGCCGTCGTCGCTTTTGCGAACGATGATCCCACGAATTAACAATTTCTCATTAATCGAACGATTCTCGGCCTTATATATACAACTGATCGTTTGCTGTTCGTTTCCACAGTTGTTATATATTGTGCACCCAACCCTTCCTCCCCTCCTGAAGCTACTTTTGGAGGCTCATAGGCGGTCATGGGGAGCCCGTGTTTGTTTCCGGAGTTATTTCACCGGGGGCTTGTTTTAATGCAAACAGAGTGGCCCTGCTTAACGGGATTGGACTTATAATCCTTACCCGGTCTGCTCACTCTTGATATGGTCCAGTACGCACGCTTTGACGAACATCTATCGCGATGAGTGAGAATGGATTCGCCACGTACTAATGTGAAATTTATTTAGTTATGTTTGTCAAGCACAACTTAGGATCACAACTCCGTCTACCTCAGTCGATATCTCCGGTAGCTTCGAATGACTGGCCAAAAAATCCGATGACAAACCACGGTTTTGGCAAAGGTAGCATTTAGCAGTTTTTATTTATCCACAGATATGATATCTCGCATGTATGCGTATCTGTGCAAGGGTATGATTTTGTACAAGGCTCACTACACCTTAGCAAGGAAGGATCAATTTCCCGCTTCTATGCAACATAATGATAAAACATTAAGAGCAAGGTATATAGATGATCGACATGTATTAGTATGTATTACAAGAAGTAAGGGCATGAGGCTTAATATAATGTTTAGCCTTCATAGGCAGCTATTATGTCTGCTGCATTGGTCAGCTCTGTGGCTTTGACCCAGGTGTCATGTTCAGGGCCGTAGCCTGCATATCGCACTAAATAGTACTTGACACCTCTAGTGATCTTATCTGAGAGTATATGTGATATCTCAAACAGTGCTTGCCCTTCTTCGGTGATCATCTGTGGCAGAGGCAAAGGTGCTTGGATCGAGTCATTGTACAGCTCTAATCTGGATACAGGCTGTACCGGATGAATACGGATATCGAGGTCTCCGAAATCTAACTCGTATGCACGCCCATGGCTAAGCACTTTAGAAATGGTGAACGGCCCAATATATGGCTGCTTAAAGTGTCTGCCTGCCTCTGTCAAACCAGTCCATTGAATAAACTCGGTCCGTAAAAGAACTTTTTGCCCAACTGCATACTGCCGAGGCATGTGAGTCTTATTGAATCTGGCTTGGCTAATTTCTGCTGCTCGGGAAATGTTGTCTACCGCGTTGGCATGAACAGCCGAGTACTGGTCAAAATGATCTCGAATAGCTCTTTGTATTGGAACAGGAGCTTCTGGCGGAATAGTGATTACCAGGTCATGAGGCGAAAGTGGTTGCGCCATCGAGTCGAGAAAAAATGGTGAATAACCAGTTGATGCAGAAACTGTGTTGTTAATTGCAAACTCCGCCAGAGGCAACTTGTCCTCCCACGAATTGGCTGAAGTATCATTGCAACAACACCTGAGGATGAAAACATACCACCTAATCAGTTTATAAACCAGAGGATGGTGAAATCGAATCATGAATCAACAATTTGAAAAGTACCTGAGGATATCCTCGATGAAGGCATGGCTCCTCTCATTGGCTGCATTCGACTGTGGATGGTGTGAGGACGTCATAGACAATCTTGTACCAGTAGATTTCCACAGTGTTTGCCAGAATGTAGAGGTGAATCTGGGGTCTCGATCTGAGATGATGTTCCTCGGAAGACCATGGAGCTTGAAGATATGCTGCATATATATAGAAGCAGTATGCTGAGCTGTCCAGGTCATGCTGAAGGGAATGCGATGACAGCGATGAGAAAATTGGCACATTACCACAAATATACTGCCGTGCCCATTAGTGGTGATAGGCAGGTCAGTAATCCAGTCAAGAGATACATCTAGCCATTTTGTCTTAGGCACAGTGAACAAGGCTACAATTCAAGCAATTGCAATATCTTTATGGCAGGAAAGATTGACCAGTAAATTAACAGGTTGAGCAACAGCTCCTCCAAATAGTTACTTCAAGTTAGAACAGCCTCCAAATGGGCAATATTCAAGTCTTATACTTTCAAGTCGCGCAGTTCATATTCTCTAATCGATCTGTCCCATGTCGGCTGGCATATCATCATCTGCCACCTATACAAATCCTAATCAGAGAATCTGCATTTGGACAATCCTAATCAAGACAGTTGATTTCATTGTCCCTTGCTGATCTTTGCTTTCTTCCTACGAGGAGCCACGTCAAGCCCTTCTTCTTCATCACTGTCACTTCTTATGGAGTACTTCAATTGAGTTATATACTCATGTGTCCAACATCTCGGATATTTCCTAGGTTGCCTCTTCGTCTCTTCAGACACCCCAGCCTTATTCTCACCCATTGAAGTCAATCCAGTATCTGACCCATAAGGTTTCTTCGGTGGTGCATGAACAGTCTCCACCACAGAGGCTGGGGCATCCTCAGATATGGCCTCAGACTTCTGCTCGGTAATAGGCTGATCATCGGGCTGAACAGGTGAGGTCGGGGAGGTGCCCTTTGGTACCCAGTGAAGTTCACCCTTCTCATCCATGATCAATTGCAGTCCCAGTCTCTTCAACCTTCGAGCTTCAGCTTGTTCTTCAGCATCGTCAGCTACCAAGTCATCGAACTCGCTGACGTCATCCTCGGTGTCATCATATTCAGGCGAAGTTGGCTCCCATTTCGGACTGGCAGTGTCCATGTCATATATGACACCCGCGTCATCTTTGTCATCCGAATCTGGTAGCTTCTCCTTACTGTTAGTGACACCTGCGTCATCATTGTCATCAGAATCTGGTAACTTCTCCTTACTCCAGGACACAGCGCCTGTACCCGAATCTTCACTGTTCGTAGGCGCTGAGTGTGTAGGCTTACGCCCCTTGTAGGGAATTCCACGATATTCGTCATCGTCAATCACAATCGTCGGATTCCAGTACGCGATCCCAACGCGGCTGATCGGTAATGAGAATGGCGCTACCGGCGCCTTCAACTGAGTGGCGTCTTCTAGAAACCAGCCGCCGCCCCTATTACGCTCCCAGCGGCGTAGCGCACCAGAAGGGTGTACGATAATATGCTGCCAGCTATAATCAAGTCCAAGCTTTCGCTCCCCATAGTACGAAGTCAATGGCTCGGGAGTCCCCTTCCGAGCCCATTGCCATCTCACTGCCCCAGTATGCATAAATACAATATGCCAATCGAATGGCTTGGCCGGGCTATTGTTCCCTGGCACAACTCCTCCCCTCTTAGCTTGTTAGTACAAAGAGATGATAACTCAGAGTCATTTGTACAGCAGCTAAGATCCAGACACAGATCAGCCATGCGTATGGATGCGTGATATGCTTTTCTGATCGAACAGGTGCTCGAAGAGTTGACGAAGCAATCCAGCGGGCAGAGGGTATACAGCAGTGGAAACTCCCGCTCCTTGTTGCCCTGGATGAGGTCCCAGTTGAGCAGTTTCCGGATGTGATCCCAGAGTCTGTTGGTGAAGACAAGGAGTATCCATCGTGCAGTACCGTAGATCCACTGGAGGAGGCGACTGCGTCCAGATGCAAGTAGGCTTGCGATAGCCAGTACCATACATACAGTAAGAGCAATACAACGGGGTAGGTAACCGGCGAACTACGGGTCGAAATCGCAGCGCAAAGGGAAACCTGCCCATCGGATTTTCCATAAACCAATGCTGGGGTTTGAGAAAGTCAAAAATTTGGAGCGTTCGGCGTACACAAGCATCAGCCTGTCGCAGTTGTCGCACCCCAGTGGTCTTAGCCTGACTGTATTCGGTGCACGGTGGACTAGCCCAGATGACGTCAAAGTAACCAGGTGCGTAACGCTTGAAGTCCCAGTCCTGAACCTTCTCAGCGTAGGTAGGTTGCCAGCGAGGATCATGATCGACGGTGATCAGCGATCATGATCATGATCGATTTATGTTTGGGTATTTATTTGATTTGTTTTTTGGGCATATTCTGGACTGGACTGGCCTTATCTATTTCTTCCAACTGGGTCTCATAAACTTATGCTCTTTCGTTGTGTTACGTTATTTTCTCTGAAAAGTCCTGACGCGTTCGTAAGACACGGCCGAGGTTCCGAGTGACTCCCACCACTGCACTCTTGCTTCCTCCGCATATTCCGAAGCCATGTATTACGTCATTTTGCCTTAAAAACTCCGGCGCGTTCGTAAGACAAAGTGAAATTTTGCATCTGGCTGTTAGTGTTGTTTCACTCTCTTCATATGGAACTCCGACCGGTGTATTACGTCATTTTCCCTGAAAATTCCTGACGCGTTCGTAAGACAGTTCGAAAAAATCAGTTTGCCGTTTTGTCTCGATCTTTTTCTGCATAACCAAACGTGGGCCTTATGCTCTCACGTGCATTACATAGCCGCCAGCAAGGTATCTGAGTTCCCAGAATCCTACTGACGAAGCCTAGCTCTAGTGGAGGCAGGCGAAAGCGCTATAGGAAACCACTTACTTTCAGCATGTACAAAGGTAACAATTTTGTATAACAAAATATCAGCCTGAGTATCATATGTTGCGAGTATCTATATAAAGAGAACCTTTATTTACTGAGTTAAACAAGTTATAACAGTGCTCCTCGGATAACATGACATGAAACTTCTCTCCACACTTCCTGTACCACTGAAAAGTACTAGTAGTCGCAACTCGCGTGTCGAGACCCCAGAGTCCAGAAGAGCTAGATGCGTCACAAAGGCGTCAGCGGAGCGACAGTATTGTTCCCAAGCTAGGCAGTTGTCCAGAGAAGTGAGTTTTCCTTCATCAGAGGTGTCCAGGAAAGTTAGAGCTCCGGCGCGTTCCCGCCTTTGCTTCCGCTGCATTCTGACCTCCTGTAAGGCTTTTTCCCGGGCTTGTCCTTCTCGTGATAGTCTCAGTTGTTCGAACTCCGTGAGCTGTTCGAGTTCACCCCCGTAGTTCAACGACTCACGGGTCCTCCAGGAGTCATGAGCATTAGAGTACCCAGTCCAGCGAACCAGAAATTCTTCTACTTCCTTGCCTCCTTTCATAGGTTTCACTCTTCGAGCCAGAATCTTAGACACATGGGTCTGGGATTGTCCATCCACGAGAACCTTGGCAGGAGTAGGTATTTGTCGACGCAGCGCAAAGGCTTCATCCGCAGTGCGGTATTCCTTGAGGCGATGCTGCGCAAAAACATCGTGGATACGCCATTTAGGGGGTAACTTGAGCCGGTAAGCCACCGGAGCACCTCTGTCAATTTCGGGTAGCTCTCGCTGCTGGTCACTGAAGAACCTCTCGGTGATGGGTAAGGGCCCGTGCCAGCGAGGTCCCAGCTTCCTGAAGGATTCGCGGTTCATGATATTTTCCGTGAGATGCTTGGCATCTACCCAGACCAAGTCTCCCAACTGAAAGGATTTGGCGGTGTGACGCTGGTCAAACTGATGTCGCTGGCGTTGCTGTGCCAGTTCTAGCTTAGTGCGGGCGTCCTCTAGTTGAGCCGCGAATTTACTAGCCATCTCGTGTGCCGTACCTTCTCCACCCTTACGCTTGGAGTGTTGTCCAGCAGCCGCTTGCAGGAACAAGTCCAGTTGCGACATAGGCGAGTGCCCCAAGACCAACTCAAACGGGGTAAAGCCGGTTACATCGCTCCGCGTATCGTTTATGGCGAACTCTACGTTGGCACACCACAAATCCCAGTCCTCTGGATTGCTGCCTACGAAGGACCTTAGCATGTCTTCTACCACGCGGTTGGTATGTTCAGCTTGTCCGTCCGAACGAGGGTTGTAAGGCGTGGTGGAGGCCACTTTAGTTCCCATAAGTCTCATCAATTCCTTCCACATAGCATCCTGAAAACGAGGGTCGCGGTCAGAGACAATCTTCATAGGGGTGCCATGTAGTTTCCAGATGTGGTCGAAGTAGATTCGAGCGATAACCTCAGAGGAGCTGTCCTGGAAGTTCAACGGGATGATGTGAACCATTTTGCTGAGCTTACATGTGAAAGTAGCAAAGGCATCGTGATTCCGCGCCGTGACTGGCAGTCCAGTAACAAAGTCCACACTGACCACTTGCCATAGTCGCGTAGGAATAGTGTGTGGGTTCAGCAATCCATCCGGGTAGGAATTTCTCGGTCGCACCGCTTGACAGATAGTGCAAGATGAAACCCAGCGTCCCACATCTTCTGCTGCCCCTTTCCACCAGAAGCGTCGCAGTACTCGTTCCAGAGTTTTGTCCCTGCCCGCGTGTCCAGCTGAAACAGATGCATGCGCCTCTTGCAGCACTACCTCACGGAGGGGTGAATCTTCTCCCAGTACCAACTGATAGCGCCCAGCGCTCACCCTCCACAACACATCTCCCACTACGCAGAAGTCACGAGTGCGTTGATGCGGAGCTTCTTGGATTTCCTTCCTTAAAGTCTGAAGGGGACCAGGTCGCCCATATTCCGCTTGCAGCGCTTTGAGGAACTGGCCTCCTGATATCTGCTGATGCAGGTCTCGAACGCTGGCCGCTTCTCCAGTACGCACGATAGGAGGGGGGGAACTCGTTTTCCTTTCCCGCTTGACACGCTGTCGAGCTGGCGGGGCGTACACCACTAGCAGGGGCCAAGGAAGATCCAGAAGGGCTCCATCCGGGGCGGCGAACATCTGCACAGGTTCTCCTTGAGCGTCATGGGTAGGAATAATGTACTCCACTCTCATTCCCGCAGATCTGAACAACTGCCGCCACTGTGGCATGCGAGACTGAAAGTCAGGAAGGACGAAGAGAGCTGAAGTATTCTCAGGGTCCAGACGCCATTCTTCCACATATTTCCTCAGTACGGCCTCGATGGTCAAATGGTTGGAGGAGAAGGGAGGATTGCACCAGACGTTCAACCCTCGCCAGTTTTCCTTCAAGCAGTCCGTCCAGTAGCGGTTGACCTGACGATTCTTTCCTCCCAAGTCGCAACAGGCGTCCACCTCGAAAGGTCCATATTCTTGACTCAAGAAGTCGAACATGTCCGCCCGGAACTTCCAGTCCTGTCGATCGCTGGGCTCCAGGAGTCTGGTTGAAGCCTCGCTGCACTTCGGCGTTGCTGAGAAATCAACAGGGGTCTTCCTGGGAGAAGGGGGCGAGGATGCTGTCAGTTTGCCAGAGCGCGTCTGAACTGCCAGGGTTGCTTTCTCGTACCCAGTTTCGGCCAGCTGCAGGGTATGTAAGGCGTCCATCCAGAGTTGAGGGGAGTCCATCCAGGTGAGAGTCCCACTGTACGCGAGGACTGGTTCAGGATCTTTGGTCTTGGCGCTGTTGGACTTGCGCTCCTTCAACTTGTTGGGATCTACCACTCCCAGGGGCGCGCGTCCTTGGCGGGACTCTTTACCAGCTGCAGGTCGAAACTTGCTGGCAGTGTCTGCGGCCGAGGGAGGTCGCTGCGGTTTCCCAGTAACCGGATGCACAAAGCCAGCTTCTACCAGTCCTTCTCTCGCGGAAATTTCCTTGTAGTCGGGTCGCCTGGACAGAGCGTCTGGAACCCAGAGTAGCGCCCCAGGGATGTATTCCATCTCGGGTACCCCTACCTCCACTAGATCCATGTACCATCGGGCTTGGCGTCGGCTGAGAGGTTGTCCGGGTGCCATTAACCAGACTAGGGGCTTGTGGTCACCCTGCAATTGGAACTCAGTCCAGATGAGGTAGTGTCGCCAAGTTTGCGTAGTGCAGTGATGGAGAGCGCAGAGTTCTCTTTCGCCAGCATGGTAGTTCTGCTCGGCTCCATTAAACTGTCTGCTCTCAAAGGCGATAGGTTGCAATCCATTTCCTACGTCTTGCATCAGTACTCCCCCTAGTGCCACTCCACTGGCGTCAGTTTGTACCACGAAAGGATGCCGTCCTTCGGCCGCCGCTTTCATATCGGGTAGCGCCAGAGTGGGTGAAGAACATAGCGCCTTCTTAATCTCCTCGAAGGCCCAACGCTGCATGGGTCCCCATAGCCAAGCGACATCCCCTTTGGTGAGCTGAGTCAAGGGTTGTGCTACTTCAGAGAAGCCCAGCATGTACCGCCGGTAGTACCCAGCCAACCCCAAAAATTGGCGCACATGCGTGGCGTTTTCCAGAGCGGGCCAGTCCCTGATGGCGGCCAGCTTGTCATGTTGAGGTTGACTTCCTTCCCGTGAGATCACGTGCCCCAGAAAGCGTATCTGGGTCTGCAATAGTTGACACTTAGACTCTTTGAGGTAGATACCCTGGTTCTCACAGACTTCGAGAAATTGCTGGAGATGGGAAAGATGCTCCTCCAAGGTGTTGCTGAAGAGGATACAATCGTCCAGGAATATTCTTACAAAAGGAAGATGTCCCAGAGCGCGCTGCATGCGTCTCTGATAGCAGGAAGGACTGTTGGTCAACCCCATGGGCATCACCAACCACTCATACGAGCCATAGGGAGAAGTGAACGCAGTCTTTTCCACATCCTCAGACGCCATAGCCATCTGCCAGAACCCATCGACCGCATCGAAGGAGGAGAAGTACTTGGCCCCATGCATGGAGTCGAACAACTGCTGAATGTCGGGAAGTGGATATTTGTCCTTGACGGTCAGGCTGTTGATGGCTCGGAAGTCGCAGACCATTCTGAGTACTTCAGGTTTCCCAGGCTTGGGAACCATCAGCACTGGTGCAGCGAACGGACTTGAGGAAGGTCTGATGTAGCCCTTGCTCAGGAGTTCATCCAGGCGTTCTCGCAGTTGAGTCAGCTCCACCATGGACATCTTGTAGGGCCTCTTAGCGGGCGCGATGCCATTCCATCCCTCTTGCAGTCTCACGTGGGCCACTTCATCTTTTCGCAGGGCGTCAAAGTTGGGCAGCGCTTCGCGAATTACTCGAGGTGAAAAGGACTCGATCAGCTTCTGAAACTTCTTTCTCCACTCGGGGAGATTGAAGGGTCCTCCAAATTCTCGCTGGTGGCCACCGCTGATAACATCGAAGTCCCTACCAGAGGTGTCGCATAGGCCACTAAGATGTCGTGGGGTGTCGCGGCACTGTCCATTCCCGCATATCTGCGCCGATAGGCTTTGATCTCCTTGGTCGCTTGAGCCGCTGATAACATTACCATCGGTTCCAGAGCCATCGCGGTTCTCTCGCCTTTGCGTGTAGAGCTACGCCCTGGCGAACATCCCCGTATCCGCACGGATTTGCCATGCTGGCGAAACTTGACTGATCCCCACCCATCATAGTCCAGCGTGACCGGCGAGAGGTGTCTCAACCACCTTCCTCCGAGTACAATGTCCACCTTGATGCCCAGAGGAAGTACTCGCATCTTGATGACCTCGGAGTAAGTCCCCTCTGAAGTCTCGGCGGTCAGCTTGCCGTAAGCGACTTGCGCAGAGGTCTGCACTGACCCATCCGCGAGGGTAACGTTCAGCGGCATCCCATTAGCGCGAACTGTGAGGTTCAATCTCTTGACGCACTCACTGGAGATGAATTCATCCGAGGCACCGAATCCACCAGCACGCGCACTCGCTGTCCCTTCAGCAAGGCCCAGAACACCAATAGCAGCGTTCCCTCTTTGTCCCGAATCGCAGTCAGCTGACTGTCCTGGTTCCACATTACTTGACCATCGCGTCGCAGATGTGCACAGATGGCTGCTCGCACTGGGTGATGCAAAGGTACGCGCTGCTTAGACCGGATAGGTCTTGTGCGCGGTGGTGCAGGCTGCGAACGAGGATCCGGACCAAAGTACCATCCACCTTCCAGGTCGCGATCTGCTTGTAGCTGCCGCTCCTTAGCGCGTCGCTCTTGTCCCTGAGCGCGTCGTCTGGCGCGGCTCTGCGTGCGGCTTTCCAGAGGGTAAGAGCGAAGAGGTTGGATGGACATCTTCTCCTCCTCTTCCTCCCCAGCGCTATCTTCTGGTTCGGACTTTTGAGTGAACGAGGGGGTTCTTCTTCCCGCGGTGCCGCCTGGGCGTTGGTGACGTTCGCTGGTGCTGCCACTGCTTCATTACCTTCCAGGATCGGCCGCAGACGATGGCGTTGCTGTTTCTGAATGGTCAGTAGCAGTTCCAGGTGGGTTTCCTCCTGGATGGTTTTCAGGGGAGTCGGCTCCACTCCTTCTGTCACCGTTGTCAGCACACTTGGATTGTTCTCCGATCTGGCGGCGGCCAGCTGTCGCTCCATCAACTGCTGCGTGAAGTTGAGCGACCGCTGGGAGTCCTCGAGGTCAGAAATGTCCCCAGAAGTTGCGGGCTGAGAACTGGATGGAGATAAGGTCAAATCCAGAGTTGTCGCTGGATTCGCATCTGATGGTTCCGCTGAGTCCAGGGAGAGTGAATCACCACTTGCTGTTGAGGGTAGAGCCAGGTGAGCAGCCTCCTCCGCCGCTTCCCTTTCTCGCTGGTTCCATTGGTGCACCCTGTATAGACTGCACCATGCGTCTGGAATTCCTACATCTCCACCAGAACCTGGGATAGTACCGCACTCGGTCTCCAGAGATAGCTGAACTGCTCCTTCGGTTATCGTTAGGTC
This sequence comes from Cymbomonas tetramitiformis, assembly GCA_001247695.2. Classification (NCBI taxonomy): domain Eukaryota; kingdom Viridiplantae; phylum Chlorophyta; class Pyramimonadophyceae; order Pyramimonadales; family Pyramimonadaceae; genus Cymbomonas; species Cymbomonas tetramitiformis. The sequence goes on along the minus strand of LGRX02010005.1, from coordinate 8,967 downwards.
AGGGGTGACCTTCCCATGCCATCTGTACCAGCGGCGGCGATATCTGCGCCACCCTTCTGGTACCCATGCATTTCTCCATTTCTCATTCTCCTTTACCAGCGCTGCCGCGGCCATGTGCTCCGGGTGCGTCATCTCTCTCCAAGCACGCGTGCGATCCGCCAGTGACTCTGCTCGAAGTCCTGGTGGTTCATCTCCCAGCCTCGTAACCTCTGCCTCATGCTGCAGTCGGTCTCGTACCGTCTTCGGAGTTCTGCTGCGAGGTTTTCCAGTGCGCTTGCGCGCTGCACTCGTAGTGCGCTCTGCGCTTGAGGACGCCCTCTCTGCCAAGGCTGGACACGCTGCTGGTCGAGACGTCGAAGGAAACACCTCAGGTCGAAGTTTAAAAGGTGGGGGTTCTGAAGCTGGGCCAGTTTTTGAAGTTCCACCCCCTTCCTCCCCACTGTCGTCCAGAGGGTGTGAAACCGCGGGTAGCGTTACATCCTGAATCCGCTGCCTCAAGGCTCGCATACGCTCCACCGGAGCTTTTCTCGGTACCCGCGGTCGAGGAGTTTTCCGCCAGGGGGTGTTGAGTGGGTTGAAGGTCCACTGGGTCTCCTCTTCCTGACCATCATCCTCATCCAGTGCTGCCAGTACTGATGTCTCAGGGTTAGGGTTAGGGTTAGGGTTCGGGTTCGGTTTAGGGTTAGGGTTAGGGTCTGTGGGGTCAACGCGGGGCGTTTCGCCACGCTCGCGTTGTGGAGCCTGACGGCGATCACCAGTTCCAAGGGAGCGATCTACACTGAACATAACGGGAGGCTTGGAGCGCTCAGGCGACGAAGTGGGTGACCTTCGTGGCGACCGCTGATGGCGCCGGGACACCAAGTGATGTTCTCGCCGGCCCTGCTCAGTGGAAAGGTTCGCTGTGTAAACAGCGGTACTGGTCAACGAGGGTTCATCCCGTAGGGTTCTGGTTCTGTCGAGATGGCGTTGTCGCCTCTGATCGGCAGACCAGGTGAATCCGTACCCTCGAGCGGCCAGAGGGTTGGGGGGTGGCGGAGGCTCTTTCTGGATATTCCCCCGGTTGTGGGCGAAGGCTGTACTCCTTGCCCAGGGGCGGTTACCCATACCGCCCTGTCGCCGGCGTCCCGCCCGCCGGCAGGAAGACACTCAGTCCTCCTCCTCCGCAGATTGCTGACCCGAGGAGGACGCTGCGGCCGATTCCTCGTTCTGAAAATACTCCAGCGCTTCCGCTTCATCTTCCAAATCCTCCCATTCTGTTTCCAGCGCTGCGATATGAGATTCATTTGCAGCGCGGCGGCGTGCCAAACGAGCTGGGGCGTCAGCAATCCAGGCTCGTTTCTTGGCCTCGTCGGGACAGTTAGCCCATAAATGGGAGTCAGAGTTGCAGACGTAACATCGGCGTGGCGGCCTGGTCAATCCCGCCGGGCTGGGCGGCACGGCGTGCTGCACCCTGAGGTCGGCGGGGTCGGGGTCAGTAGCATCTTCCTCCCCAGCGTCCTGCACGGCGTTAAGTCTGGAGGACGAGCGACCATTCCTCCAGGCAGGACTTCGGTTCGCAGGTGCAGAGACGGGAGAGGTTCGCGCTGCGGTCAGAGCTTCACTGCGCTCCAATTTGGTGGCCACAGTGATGATATGCTGCAGCGCGGTGGATCCGGGATGATTGCTTTCCCAATCCGCTGGACTTTGCAGATCCAACCGATCCTCAATAAGGCGATCCATCACAGCTTGCTTCAGTCGCAGTCCAGACCAGAACTGATATAATAGCTGCTGTTGGCTGATGGCGTGGCAGTTGGGCATGGCGTCTGCCAATAACTGGACTACCTCGTGCCAGGATACCAGACGAGTAGCGAACAAACGCGCAGTCTCTTCTCGTCGCTGCGCCATGCGCATCACGGTCCCCGCTAGTCCTACCAGCGCGATGTCATCCAGTACGCTCCTGGCTACGTCGGCCAGGAAAGGCGCCAAAGTGGCGTAACGCCGGTTCCAGGCCTCCGAGTTCAACATTCCACCTTGCTTGAGAAAAGTTAGGGATCGCGGCTGTAGTTTGCGTTGAGCCACTTCCTTCAAGATCTCCGGCATGGTGATCATGGTTAGGTCTAGGCGATAAGCACTCATGCGACCCAGGGCGAAGGTGACTACGCCCATTGACAGAAAATTGACCAGCGCTTCAGAAAAAGGTGGAAGCGCGGCAATATCTGCGTCAGTGGTGATTAGGTCAGCGGAGGAGGGGTACATAGGAATGTCTCTGATCAGCTTGAGCACATCAGCCACTGTCTTGGATTCTCGGTAGACATCACTTGGGGAAGCCGCTCCCATAAGATCGTGGTGCCCTGGGAATTGAGAAAGGCGCTGGTCTACTGGCAGGAGTCCCGGGGCCGCTGGCAAGGAATTTCCAGGCGATCTGTACTCTGCTGCGCTGGGAACACCAGAGGGAAACCGGTTGACGCCCAGTCTAGCCGGTACTGTGGCGGGAGTTGGTTGGTTGCCAGCCGCCATTCCTCTAAACAAGTACGCCTCGGAAGATGAAAATGCTGCCCAAATTTGGAGTCCCAGGGGGTCAAATTCTGTCAGCTCGGACTCTAAGGCATTTTCCGCGATGGTTACCCATGAGTACAAGGGCAGGCGTCTCTGCTGAGTTCCAGTACGGCTTTCCGCGCAACGCCGCGCTTCATCCACTTGCGTTTTCTCCACTTCCAGAGTGAAAGCGTCACTGTCCTCAATCTCAGTCAGGCGCACAGGAGTATGCACTGACCCATGCTGCGCCAGGTCTTGGATGTCCACTCCGATGTGCCGCATAGTCATCCAAATCCGATTGGTATCGGTTATGAAGTGACTGGCGCTTCCAGGCATGGTTGGCAGTCGGTAAGAGTATTGTGCCTCAGCGCCGTGGCTGACAGTAACTGCGGAGGAAGAGGACAGGTGATTTCTCAACCAGAAGGAGGCTCCTTCTAAAGTCCATAACAACACGTCTAGACGCCTGTGTCGTGGTTCACCATTGTCTGAAGGCGGGGGCGAGTTTCCTGGTGACGGTTGATCAGGCTCAGCGGAGTCAGAGGGCGATGAGCCGGTAGCCGGTGGATCTGGCTGAAATGGTGCCGGCGCCGGATGAGCCGGTGCCGGAGCCGGTTGAGCCGGTGCTGGAGCCGGTTGAGCCGGTGCGGGAACCGGTTGAGCCGGTGCTGGTACCAGCCAGGGACCTGATCCAGCTGCTGGCGCCGGTGCACCTGGTAAACCGCTCGCCCATCCTAAGGTGTGCTGGTAGGGCGTCATAGGTGGAGCGCCCACTGCTGGTAGAACTGAAGTCAGATGTGGATAGTGTTGGAGCACTTGCTGATGCAGATTTTGCATGTACTCTGATACCTCTAACATCATCTGATTCTGCATTAGGGATTGATGCTGAGAGTTCAGTGCGGGGACAGAGGCATCTGAGGGCGTTCTGGCTGAGGCGGGGTCAGAGAAGAGTGCTCTGCGCTGTTCTGCCAGGCGCTGCTGGTTCTGTTCCCATCTCCGATGGCGCCTCTCCCGGCGAGAAAGCTGGTTCACTGAGTCTGAGTTCAGAGGTAAGTTTCTGACTGGAATTCTGCTGAGGACATCTGCTTGAGAAGGGGGTTCGATGACTGGTAGGTTGCGGTTAAGATGCGGCTGGTAGGCTGCGAGTCCAATGCTACGCCTGAGTGCGAGGTCTGCGTAACTGACTGAGCTGACTGGCTGCTCCGTAGTTGTTGAGGTCAGCGAGGTAGTCAAAGGTCTGGACTCGCGGTTCAACAGGGACTCGGGCATATCCGTAGTTGTTGAGGTCAGCGAGGTAGTCAAAGGTCTGGACTCGCAGTTCAACAGGGACTCGAGCATATCCGTAACCGTAGCTGCCTCCGTAGTCGCCTGAGTCAGTGAGGGCGTCAGTGAAGTTGCCTCGCTGTCTATCTCGGACTCGAAAGTCACCGATAACCTTGCCATAGAGTCACCGATCACCTTAGGTTCCGTAACGGTATCGGTAATCGGTGAGGTCAGCGAATGCCCAGAACATGCTATGCTTATGTGGCGTGGGCCACCTGTCAAGCCGGAGCCACCTGTCCTCCCCGCTGCCCCCACCTCCCCGTTGCTTGTTGAGGAGGGAGTTGGATGCATTGAGTGTGCCATGAGTTCGCCAGCAATGCTTTGGTGCGTGTCCTCTGACCTCCCCGCTGCCCCCACACCCCCTTGGTTAGGGCGCGGAGTCCAGGCGAGATTCTCACCCGGCTGCTGGCGCTTTCGCCAGTTGGCCACATCAGAGCGGGAGGGAAATTGACGAAGTCCTGGTTTCTGCTCATTCGCCTCATTCTGCATGTCCTGCTCACATGCTGCAATTTTGACCTCGGTCATTTCGCGCACGGCGATCGGGTCGCGAGGTGGTCGGTCAGCCGGTAGAGGTTGTCCCACAGAGGCTGCTCCCGCGGACTCAGCCTGAAGCGCGTTCTCGCTGAATGGCGTGGGCAGCTGGCCGTGCGGGGAGGTCATCACCGTAGCTCCAGACCAAGTGTGTGGAGTCCTGTAGGGGTTCAAAGGACTTCGCGGTCTTGGAGCTGGAGGACTCAAGTCGCGCGTCCGTGGTGGGCTCCTGCAGCGCGGCGGTGGCGGGGTCCGGTCTCGAGTCCGAGGCGGGCTTCGCTGGCGCGGAGCTGGAGGGCTCAGGTCGCGGCTTCCTGGCAATCGCAGGATGCCAGGGGAAGGAGAGGTCAAGTTGACATACCGCTGGGGAGTCGCCCTCATGTTTCGCCCTGCACCAGGGGTGTCAACAAACGACGATCGCTCTTAATTGGAAGATGCGCTCTAAATTGGAAGATTTTTTGAAGGTCATTGTTTTGATGTTTTTTACATTATTTTAAACATATCATGCCCAAAAAATAGGGTGGTTATAATTTTGGAAGTTTTTCTCATCGTATGAGGCGGGGTTTTCAGAATTCTTACGCGTGACTCTTAGGCATATTGAGGAGTGTTCCAAAAATCCACATATGGTATTAGATCGAGATTAAAGGTTATAAAATGGAAGTAAAAAGGGAAAAATATGTACCTGTTTATCGTATGTTTGATATTTTCATCGATTTCAGCACAATTTTGCCAAAAACCCCCTCAAACCCTATGCTTTATCACACGCGTATTCACAAAGGGCGGGTAACATATGTAAAGGTTCTTGCTAATGGACCCGTCACGTGCTATGTTATAATGTAGTTTGCCATAAAACATATTTGAACAAATAAACTATCAAGCACTTGCATCTCCGTGCAGATTTCTGGAGCAAATGGCCCTCTAGCGGGGGAAACCCTAAGTGGTAACACCAATTTAGGGTGTAAGCACAACCACATGTGTACATGCATGCACATACGAACTCTTGACTGCACTTATTTACTCTTCAGAGTTCTCCAGCAGTGCTTTTAAAAGCTCAGCTTTCTCCTCACAACCTGGAATTCCGCCTTGAACACCAGATTTTGCGGTCTCATCCCAGCATGTCAACACCTCGTTCACGTCAAATGTAGACTTCATGCGAAGGGTGCGGGCACCCCGTACGAAAGCTCCAGCCTCACAGAGTTGTTCTACCGTCTCGAACGTTCTCCGTGACTGTGCTGGCAACCAGAACTGCCAGGTTATCTCCTTCCGTGAGGCATGCTGCCCCACCACCTCCACGAAATGGAGTGGGGGTGACTTACCGCCGTCCGGGAGCATAACGTTGAACCAACACTTGTCGCTGGCTTCCCCGCCTGCAACGGTCACGGCATAGCTGCCCACAGTCATGTCCTCGAACCGGTAGTCGGCTGCCAAGTGTTCCTTCTGCGATGCCAAACGCATCCCACGGTCATATAGACTCTCGTCAACACCGGAGGAGTGCTCATCGTCGCCATCATCCGTGCCCTCACTGCTGCTGGGCTGTTTCTGCTGTTTTGGCTGCTTTCCAGGCTTCTTCTTGCGCGCTGCAACCTGCCGACTCCGACTGCGAGTGGCAAGATCCATCTCCATATCAGTATCATCGCTGTCGCCTTCGGAGGCGGGTGAAGTTCTGCGCGCCCTGTTTTGCCTTTGTGCGCCTGAAAACCTCTTGCGAGCAGCAGGTGGATCTCCTCTCCGACTCCTCTTTCCATTTGCTTCACGCACACCTGCCTCTGCACGAACTGCGGGAGCTTCTTCACCAGCATCTTCTGCCTTCAAAAGCTGGATCAGGCGTTCCAACTTCTTGGTCTTGGTCGTAAGACCCCGCAGTTCAGCATTCCGCTCAGATAACACTCGGTGTAAGTGTTTATCCTCGTACCTGCGTAAGCGAACCCTAGTTTGACTTTGCTTAGACACTTGAAGGACAATAATGACAAAATGAATATAAATAAGGTATAAATGAGATCGCACTAGGCTGGTAAACGGTCGTCTTACCTTCTGGAAATCAGCTCAGTACAATACTTGGCCTCGCGCATAAAAGCCACAACCTCGTTGATGTCAATATTTTTCAGGACTTCTTTCTCCACCACTTGTTTCTTATGCGTCACGCCGTCGAAACATACATTGAACTGCTCCGCCTTAGCATACCGCGTCTTCAAGATCCCATCGCATTTGACTGTAGATGCGCGGGTATGCGCACGTGTCAGCAGCAGTGAAAGGTCCCACTTCGGAGGTAATCGCTCGGGATGTCGCTCTCGCACGGCCTCCACCTTCAAAGGCAAGGGGAAGGTTGCTTTCAATTCCTCGTGTCGTTGTTGGCTCACCAGATCTGGCGTTGCGGCTCGGAGTCCCAATAGACAGCTCCGCGTTGTTTGCTCCATGTCCAATACCTTGTTTCCCTTCCCCTTGCGCTTCCATTCCGGGTTGTCCATATAGCCCGGGGCGGAGTCGACGTCGGGATAACTGGTACAAATAATCAGCCCAAGGTTCGGGTCCTCGTCCACGCCACTTGGTAGCCATTCCTTGAACCTGTCACCAAACTTGTACTTCGCTCGGACGAGCTTGTCCGGAGCGACGTAAAAGCACCAAGTATGCACCTTGCGGTCTCGTCCAGCGTGGCCACCAAACTCTTCGTTCAAGTGCGGGTCGATCCACGATTTGAAGTCCAAGTTGCAGCCGACGACGTACGTGTGCTTGTTGATGGTTGTTATCGTCCAGGCAAAGAGAAAGGCAATCCATTGTTCCAAAGATATGAACCAATGGCCTTTTTTATCCGCGGTCTTACCCCACAACAGCATCTTCAGCAACCCGAAAAAGCCATCGACGTCGTTGTGGGAGTGGCCTACGGGCAGACGGTGTAGGTAGATCTCTTTGTACAGCCCGTGGTGAACCAGGATGCAGAAGAAGGCGAAAACATGCCGGTTCCAGTTTTCCGACCCTCCGTCCATTTGCACGTGGCATGTTTGCCGAAAGTGCCGCTCCGTGTTCTCCACCACATACCGTAGCAGAATATTGAGCGTCGTGAGGCACATGTTCACGTCTTTGCCAGGAACCCATGGCATAAGTAAACACATGCACAACACGACGCCGTGCATCACGACTGCTTGCAGATGAAGGTGGAAGAAACTTCCAGCTTTGTCGCTCATCGCCTTGACCTTCACGGGGAAGTGCGGACAAACGGTGTTGTTGTTTGCCGCCCCGTCGAAACAATACGAGTCACTGATGCCGAACTGGTTGGAACTATCAGCACGGGTGTTATTGTACTGAGCTCTCTCATTTCGATAATCACTCCGGTGCGCGTCGTTAAGCGTCTTCCAGTCCTCCAGGTCCTCCAAGTCCTTTACAGCACGGCGCTGCTTCGTCAAGATTTCGCATGTCGTGCACTTACCTGCACAATCCTTCCGCTTGCGCATGGTAATATGCTTCGCGCGGAGGTACTCGCGCAGATACTTGCGAAACTGCGTGATTTTAACCGCTGATAAACGCCGCGACGCATAAGCTTGTATGCGGCATAACAATCGGCTGGTCGGATCGGATTCATTTGGAGTTTGCCGTTTTGAGGTTGTGGCTCCGCCAACGGCAACAGCTCGTGAGCAGCGTACTCCAAGAAATAAGTCCAGTTCAGGTTCGTCGGGTCGTTGTACAGCGTCAAATTCCTCTTCCTTGTGCTCTCCAGCATGCCGCCCCCACACACGTGCGCGTGCCACTTGAACCATGTGCTTTCGGGAATAAAGTGCAGTCGTCGAAACGCATCCTTGCAGACTTTCTTGCCCAGGAACGTCAGCGAGTCGAACATCACTATTTCAAGCTTCTGCGAACCGGGCTTGAACCTACGCGCACGAGTGAGCTCCGCGACGATGTTCTCCTTGAACTGGCGACCGTTTAGCGTAGACTTCTCACGTAAGTACGCCTGCACGGGACGATACTCGATTTGGGACAGACAGCGCCTCCCACACCTGCATTCGTTGGCGGGGTCCATCAGATCCCCGATCTTTGTCACGCTTTCCGCAGTATTGTTGGGCCCATATCCCGACGTTTAGGATTCTGCTTCCGGTTCCGAACGCTTCGCCTTTCTTGGGTTGATGGTTTTCGTCTTGCACATAAAGTCTTCCACCGTTTCATAGTAATAATCTTCTGAACCAGAAGAATTAGACGAAGCGCTAAGCTCAGATTCGCCTTCAGAGCACGACGAGCATAACATATTTCCTTCCTTCCCGCTTTAGCGACTTGGCGCCTTCTCAAATGTTTAAGCTTCAAAGTTTCAAAACTAATGACCGGCGCGACGTTCCAGGCGTTCGAGCGTTTGATTGCCTTTCAATCGTCGCATGTAGTCAGATCGCACTAGTCACATCACTAGTGCGATCTGATTTCGCACTAGTCGCGCGACTAGTACGGACTAGTGGCGTGAGTAGTGCGTTAATAGTGTGGTACTAGCGCGGTACTCGCGATATGCTATCTTTAAGAGTTGATTTTCACTATCGCAAGTATACTTTTCTGTGGACACGACTTTTTATCTTCTTTCTTCTCACTTACCATACTCCTACGTAATCATGTCTGACGAAAAACTCT
>LGRX02010004.1:0-24320 GCA_001247695.2 Cymbomonas tetramitiformis | reverse complement strand
ATCCGCCAGGGAGGGGCTCAAGGAGAAGGGCGTGGTCGACCGGGATACAGACGAGCCTCGTCAGAGTGTGCCAAGGGAGCTGGCTGAGAGCTCGACCCCCGCCGATCCCACCTCAGTATTCGGTGCAATCGACGAGGACGACACCGACGAAGAGCCGTCCGAGGAGCCCGCTAAAGTCAAGATCCTTGAAGACCCCATCTCGGTGCTCGACTCCACGTTTGATTACTCCGACTCTGAAGACGAGTCTGTACCTCCGGTCAGCCCTCCGTTGGTCGTTGGGGAGCTCACTCATCTGAATGGGCTCACCTGGGTGGAAACCCCCGACCTGTGGGAAGACGCAGCTGAGACGTTGCACACCGCGGAGCGCGCCTTGCATGAAGCCACCCTTGCTGGCGTCACTACTCGCTCTCGCTCGCAACCGGAGCAAGCCCCCTCTCCAACCCCCTCAACTCCCCTTAGTCCTTCCCCTCCCAGCAAACAAAGTTCCCCTCCCGCGTCAAGCTCCCACTACGATAACGTAGTAGACCGGCAGGACTGGAAATTGGTAAAGGAGAAGTTCGAAGAGATCTCATCGCAGTACGGCCCGTTCGACGTGGACGCGTGTTGTGACTCCATGGGCGTCAACCGCCAGGTGGACACCTATTGGACGGAGTGCCTCAAGCAGCAATGGCGGGGAAAGCACGTCTGGTGCAACCCCCCTACACCAAGGATAGCAACCTCATTGAGAGGATCCTACGCCACTTTATGGCTGAGTGGCGCGCCGACCCAGAGAACACGTCGGCGATGTTCCTACTGCCGGACTATGACGCGTCCTGGCGCACCCTTATCCAGCCCAAGTACGGCCTGCACGTGGTCAAGGTGTTCGACCTCAAGGATGCCAAGGGTCACCCTACATGCTTGTTTGAGTCACCAGATGGAGGCCGACCAGCGCTGCGGTGGCCCGTGCTGTTGGTGTGGGCGCCGGCGGCCAGCCGGACTCGGCCTCGAGCGAAGAGTGCCCGTGCGCCCGCCGCTCAAGGTGCAAGCGAGCCTATGGTCACGTCAGGGCCAGCGGCCAAGGCACGCGCAACCACGCAAAGGACCACTGAAGGCATGCCAGTTCGTGAAAGCACTACGCGCGGAGTACGAACGTAGCCCTTACCTCACGATGTTAAAGGAAGAGCTTTTAGCCGCCCCGCACCAGCGCACGGACACCTTCCGTATGGTTGACGACATGATCTGGCGCATCGCGGAGGGACGCTACCAGCTGGTGTTGTCGTCCGACTCTCCCCTTCGGGAGATAGTCATGCGTGAGGCGCACGAGTCTCCCGCGGCGGGACACACCGGGCGAGATAAGACTCTCGCTCGGATAGTGCGGCGGTTCTGGTGGCCCCGCATGAACAAAGACGTCACCGACTGGACCCGCTCGTGCTTGATATGCCAGCAGACCCGCCCGAGGAACAGCTATCCGGATGGCCAGCTGAACCCCCTCCAGGTCCCGGTCAGGCTGTGGCAGGTGGTGAGCATTGACTTCGTCACAGGTCTGCCGCGCACGGAGCGGGGCTACGACGCCTTCGCCACGTTCACGGACAAGTTGTCCAAGATGGTGCACGTGGTTCCCATGTTGTACTCTGACAGTTCCGCTGAGCAAGTGGCACGAATGTACTTCGACCATGTTTGGCGACTGCACGGTGCTCCCATGAAGATCGTTTGTGACAGGGACTCTCGCTTCCGTGACGCCTTTCATATGGAGTTGCATCGCCTTATGGGGGTGCAGGTGGCCTCCACTACGCCGTACCATCCACAAGGGGACGGTCAAGCGGAGCACACAAACCACACGGTAGAGCGCATGTTGCGCGCCTACGTTGACGCAAACCAGACAGACTGGGATTTGTGATGCACCCCGGTGGAGTACGCCATTAACGACTCCAGGTCCGCGGTTACTGGATTCACACCCTTCGAGCTTTGCTATGGGCATGCCCCAGCGTCGCAGCTCGACTTCTTCGTAGAAGCTGCGTTGGCCTCTCGTAGGGGCCGCGCCAAGGGGGGAGAGGGGACGTCGTGAAGAAAGGCACGGCCCACGAGACCGCCCGGCAGTTTGTTCAGCAGTTGCAGACTGCTCGCGATAGGTTGCTGGTAGCTCAGCAGCAGCAAGTGGCCCAGTATGACGCTCGCCATCGCGCTCGCCAGTACGCTATAGGTGACATGGTGTGGGTGGACGCCACGCATCTCACCCAGCCCGGGGATCGGGGCCTACACAAGAAGTTGCTGAAGAAGCGCCTGGGCCCGATGGAGGTGCTGGAGGCCTTCCACAGCGATCGGCAGATGGAGCTCGCCCCCGAGGACCGAGGGGCCCCCGCGGCTTACCGCCTGAAGCTACCACCACAGTGGAAGGTGCACGACGTCTTCACCGTGGATAGACTCACCCCAGTGGAGTCGGGCCAGGACAAGTTCGCGGACAGGAGTGCGGAGATTCCGCCTCCCCCTGTGGACGTGAGCGGTCGTAAGGAGATGGCGGTGGAGTGCATTGAGAGGTCACGCACGAGGAGACGTAGCGGGCGGACATGGACGGAGTACATGGTCAAATGGGTAGGTATGCCGCGCTCCGAGAATGAATGGAAAACTCGCGAGGACCTCGAGTTCGATGGGGTTGGCCGAAAAGGGATACCTAACCGCGCTCTTCAGGAGTTCGAGAAGGTCGAGGCCAAGAGGCAAGAACGTGAAAAGAGTAGAGTCACTCGCAAACGCGAGGAGTCAGCAGGAGCGATATGGTTGACGGATCCTGAAGAGTTACAGGCGGACGGAATGGCGTGGATCCCGGAAGAACGAGCCGACGACGAGGTGGGCACATTCGCGACGGTGTCGTCCACTAGTTTCATGCCATCCCAAGGACCTGGTCGAGGAGCGGCACGCCTACAACCGTCTCGACGCCCAATACGGATCTTGGTGTTGTTTTGTGGCACAGGCTCCGTCGAACGACAGTTCAGCAAGCAGTTTCCTGGGTGTGAGGTAGTCTCGGTGGACATCCAGAACCGATGGAAGCCCACTCACTGCGAAAACATCCTGCACTGGGACTATCGGCAGTTCTCGCCCAAGCACTTTGACGTCATTTGGGCGAGCCCTCCATGCACGGAGTATAGCCAAGCCAAAACGGTAGGGATACGAAACTTGCGTGGTGCTGACAGGCAAGTGCGGAGAACGCTGGAGATCATCAAGTACCTCCAGCCGAGCTTCTACTTCATCGAGAACCCGCGTGGCCGAGCTCCTCATGGGTTACACACTCGCCGATGCATGCAAGGGTTGCCACCTCCGCATCTGGCTACGTATTGTAAGTATGGTATGCCCTACAAGAAACCCACCCACTTCTGGACCAACGCGCCTATCACCACCCTGAAGTCTTGCGACCCCGAAAACCCCTGCGACTTCAAACGCCGTTATGGGCGGCACGAGAAGATGGCGCAGAGCGGCTCCGCCAGCAGAGAGTCGGGCGACCCTAGACCAGGCATGGGAGCTGGATGGCACGTGTATGGCATCCCCGCAGCCTTGCTTAAACAATTATTCAGCTCTCTACCGGTGGAACAACCCGTGGGGGCAATCGCAGCGGTGTGTGAATACCTAGCGGAGCTGCTTTGGAGAGATGAAAATGAGACAGATCTCAACGATGAAAGAGTCTGCGCTAATCCGGAAGAAGCTGACGAGGAGCCGGTGACCTTGATGCCGGAGTACAGCCCTACGCCGCCACCAATGATGTCCGACGACAGCGAGTGGGACACCATGGGCTCCGAATCAGCCTAACGACTGTGCATCTAAGCACAAGCGAGGACGCTTCCCACCTGAAGGGGGGGGGAGTTGTGCTAGGACAACACACGGTGTCATGCGCGGATGACTCAGCAATGTCATACATGCCAGAAGTGTCATACGCGCCTTACAGCATTAGCGCCCGAGACCCCTGTTGAGGAAGAGACCCCCCTTATATGGGAGTACACAGTACCACTGTACTGTGTAATAATGTGACATGTAGAATACTGGCACATCATACTGCATGATAATGTAGTACAAGCATATGATAGGTTGATGAGACTTGGCCATGCTGACTAGGATTACCTCAGAGAGCTGAGTGAATAAGTAATGGCCAAGGCCAAAGAAACAGTCGAGATTTCTAGAGTAAAAACAGCCGCATGGCAAAAGTCAAATATAATACCTAATTCTTACATGCAAATATATGTAGTAAGTCTAGACATAGCAGTCCTATGTCTAAAGAGCTGACCTAGCAGTACCTAGGCAGTTAGTCATTATATGCAGTCCATATAAGACTCCCATCAGTAGTTACAGTGCCTTGTGAGGAGCAGTCCTCCCACAGCAGCCCAACAGGGCCTCATCCTGTGGTGGTCAACCAGGGGGAGTTGTCAGGAGGGTGGATGCAGGAGGGGAGGAGGGGAGGAGGGCGAAACCTCTGGAGGTGCACGAGCACTCTTTGCAGCGTGTGCAGCGACTTGTTGATTGCCGCACTCTTCTGCAGGCGCACCCCCTCTGCACTCTGAAATAAAAGCACGCGTCTTGATTTCTTCTGAGATCAACAACGCTCCAGTTACAACTGCAGCAGTCATAGCAGCCGCGCCGGTAATATTCATAGCAGCTGCAATAGCAGGCGAGCAGCAGAGACACGGTGTGGCACGCTCAGATCGACGCGAGGACCGCAACGAAGGACGAGCAGTAAGATACTGAGCGACGCAGAGGTCCACAGGACCCAGCAAACCTCAGGGTGCAACGGCCAGCCTGTCATAGAAATCAGGCGCGATCCGTCCTGCTTACCAAATTGTGGTGAGCGTTGGCAGCGTGACCACGAAGAGGTACCTCGGATGATGCCCTGAGAAGCAGAGGAGCACACACAGATTGGAGCCAATAAACCCGAAAACTGGAGGGCCCAGACCCCGAAGACTGAAGAGGCATGTCTGCCTGATACTGCCATCAAGATACCTGCTGCAACATAAGTTAATATACCCCCAATAGAATTAGCCTTATTTGGTATTGACTCAGGTTCCATTCCACTGGATGAAAATCCTGTAAGCAATCACTCCGGATGTTCTGACTTATAAGAACAGCCTGCGAACTTTCGCAAATCTCGACCGCTGGCAGGTTTTGAGTGATTTCTCGCAGAGACATCGCAATCCACTACACGGCACATGTTTCGGATATCGTTTTTATTACCCCAAGCTGAGTTCAATATCTGGCTAAGCCATGTGTTATCCCTGCACACTTGAATTGGGTTTCAAAGCCAGCTTCACAAAAATATACACTTTGAATCATAAATTTGACTTGCACACTTAAAGGATATGCTTATATGGTTTTACGCATTCAGATACTGCACTCGAAGGATGTCACTAATACTAAGGGTCTAATCCTTCGAGTTCATTGCAGCCAGCTCTGTGGAACCACCTTCTGGACACCTATCAACTCAAATGTTCCCTGTCGGCTATGAGCTTTTAAGAGTGCAGTCTCGAGGTGCAGAAAGCAAGCCATGTGCGTGAAAACTTAACCAACATCAAGCCGAGCTCGCATTTCTTGCTGTCGATTTTGCTCAGCTTGCTGTTGTCGAATCTGGCGGTAATACGATCTGCAAAGCCCAGAAAACATCGCCAACAGTCAGGCCACCGACGCATTGCAATTGCAATCCCATCATGCCCTGCCACTTCCGTCTCACCGTAGATCGCAAGGCAAAATCTGACCACAGGAATTAACACCACTGGTACCTTTGAGCAGCTAGATGCTAGACTGAAGTACATGCGTCATGCATCACCACGCCACGCACACCGAGTTGCATGGGGTGTGCAAACCAGAATGAGCACAGCCAGCAGCGCGGCACACACAAGTGAACCGAGATGAACCGATAAAATCGTGAGCATAATGCGCTTCACACCTGTACTGTTCATCCAATGGGTGCTCATAGGTGCTGACTCCCGTCATGGCGTTGTAATAGAACTCGTTGCCAGAAGCATCATTGTGCTCCGTCCAACCGTCTGGCAGAGGCGCAGTCAATGCCCACTCCGCGATATACAGCAAGTCCTTGTCTTCATCGGGGTCCATCCCCAAGTACACTGCATAGTCTACAATCTCCTCTTGCGTGGGGGCCTCCGCGGGCGGCACCCCGGCAGCTCCCTGCAACACAGCGCTCCCGTCACAATCCATCGGAATCGGGAATACCCACACAACCTGGACGCACAGCATGGAACGCGAGCAAGGTGACAAAGAGTAAGGCGAGGCCGCAACAAGAACAACGTGGACACACCTGTGGAGCGAAAGGGTTGACCGGGGCAATGGCCATGTTGTTGGCGGATTGTGGGGATTGAATTTCGGGGGACTCAGGGGCAGGATCGGAGACTTGCAGTTGCCCGGGAGGTCCTCCCATGGCCATCATGGCTTGCATCTGCATCTGCGGCACCATGACCTGCCCCTGCGGAGGGGATGTGGCCATGGTCTGCTGCACCGCCTGCATCTGCTGCTGCTGCATCTGCAGCTGCGCCTGGAACATCTTGAGGGTGTTGGCAATCTCACTCTCCATCTTATTCCGCTCGTTCTCCGCCTGCTCCTGTTTCTCTTTCTTGCGCTTCAGCTTCTCCTCATACATCTGCTTCTCACTCAGCAGCCTCGCCTCCATCTCCTCCCTGCACCACCCGCGTCGAGTCCCGGGTTGTTAAGTCCCTACAGGCTACACCTCTGAAACCCCAGAGCTACACTTTTTCACGCGCCCTCGGTCAGTAAAGGGCCCCATGAGCCTCTTGGCAAGCAAGCCTGCCACCCTGGAATCACGGCGCAAGGCGGCCACGTCAAACAAGCGCTGGGGGGGAGCTACAGCATGGGACCACCTGCCCACAGCAAGCTCCCCTCGCACAGCCGTTGCCGAGGGGAGTGGTGAATTGGGTGAAGGCCGCACCTCTGGCGCTGCATCTCGCTCTCCACCCGCAGCCGCTCCATCTCCAGCTTCTGATCCTGCATTTTGCGCTCCGCCTCCAGCGCAGACTTCATCTGCGAGAGTGCGTCCTCATTCAGCATTGTGGCATGTGACACCGTGCTCGGTGTGGTGGGCTCCTGGCTCGCTGTCGGGCTCGTCAGGGCCTTGCTGTCATACTCCTGCTTCATGCGGGCCTTCTCCAGCTCGAACTTCGCCCGCTCCGCCGCCAGCTCCGCCTCCAGGGCGCGCCTCTCGCTCTCGATGCGCTTCATGCGCTCTGACTCCGCCTCCGCCTTCGCCACGCGGTCCCGCTCATCCGCCTCCTTGCGCACCCGGTCTCGCTCCTCCTCGTCCCGCTTGGCCTGGGCTTCCTTGGCCTTCATCTCCTTGGCAGCGTTGTCCCGTGCGATCCGCAGCGTCTCCGCCTCGGCTTCCTGGCGCCTGCGCTCCTCCTCCTCCACTGAGAAGCCCGTCTTCCTCCGCGCGTCCAGCAGCGCCTTCTTGCGGTTCGCCATGTCGTTCACCAGGTTCTCCCGCTCTTTCGCCAGCCGCGCCTTCATGTCTGCCATCTCCGAGTCCAGCTTGCTCCGCTTGCTCTTAATGTCGTCGCTCTCCTCCACCGCCTGGCGGATCGCCTCGCCATCCAGGGTGATCTCGTGCGTCTGCATCCCCGCCGCCGCCACACCGCGCCAAGTCAGCCGCATGCCCTGAAGGCCAGGGGACTGTGACCGACCAATGAACTATGACTGAATGACTGAACAAATGCGCAAGGAAAGGGGAATGGGCGCACCGTAGCATCAGCGTGCATGTGGACTTTGAGGTCCCCTGCTGGCCCATTACTGGGCCCGGACATCGGCACCACGCCGCTAGCCTGGGTGAGGGCGTTCTTGTGATCTGAAAACTCGCGGCGCTGCGTCTCGAGGGCGTCGAGCATGCGCTGCTGATGCTCCCGGTGCAGTCGCAGCGTCTCCGCCTCCTCCGCGGCGATTTTCGCCCTGGCTGCCCGCGCCGCCTCCAGCTGGCGCCGCCGCTCGGCGTCCACCTTGTCCTGGCGCTCCCGTTCCTCACGCGCCCGCGTGGCCGCCGCCTCCGTCTTAATCCTCTGCTCCTCCTCCATCCTCTTCTGCATCTCCTCTTTCTCATGCAGGAACTTCTCCCGCTCGAGTCGCATCTGCTCCTCCATCATCTTGCGCTGCATTTCCAGCTGCTCCCGCAGCAACCTCTCTGTCTCCGTCTTCGCCTGCGACGCCTCATCCTTCTCCTTCTGCTCCTTGGCTGCGGCCTCCTCCTTCGCCGCCGCCTCCGCCCGAGCCTTCTTCTCCGCCTCCACATTCTCCGCCAGCGCCTTCTTCTCCCCATCAATCCTGTCCCGCTCCGCCTTCAGCTGCGCCTGCATATCCTCTCGCTGCTTTGCCAGACCCGCCGCTTTCGCCTCGGCCTGGGCCTGGGCTTTCTCTGCCTCCGTCATCTCTGCCGGAGGCTCGCTGCTCGCCACCTCTGCCGGTGCGGATGCCACCGCTTCGGGCTCCGCAAGCGGCGCCGGCGGGGCCGCCCCCGCTTCTTCAGGTGCTTGGAGCTCCTTCTGTAGAGCGGCTTTCTCCGCATCAAGCTTGGCGCGCTCAGCTTGCACCTGCTCCTCCATCTCTTTCTTCATCGCAGCCATCTCTTGCTCCTGCTTCGCGTTCTCCGCCTCTGCTGCCTTTGTCGCCTTGAGCACCTCGGCCTCATGGCTCGCCGCGTCCGTCTTGTGCGCCTTGTCCTCCGCCATCGCCTTCATCATGTCTTGCCGCTCCTTCTCCATTTCAATGCGTTGCTTCAGCATCTCCTCCTCCATGCGGCGCTTCTCCTCCTCAAACTGCGCCTGAACCGCCGCTGCCTCAGCCGCCAGCCGCGCCTGATGCTCCGTCTCCTCCTTCTGCTCGATTTCTTTCCTCCGGGAATCTGCCTCCTCGGATGCTAACCGCTGCGCTTCCATCTTTGCTTCCAGCTCCCGCCTCTCTGCGTCCAGCCTCTCCCGCTCCTCCTTCATCTGCGCCTCGAGCTGACGCTGCTCCTCTTCCAACTGTTCAGCGGCGGCGGCGGCGGCAGTTGCCGCGGCTTCCTCAGCTGCCTTGGCCTCTTTGGTCTGCTCCGCCTCCAGGGCCGCTTGCATTTGCTCCTCCAGCTGCCTTGATTCCTCCTCCTCCTTAGCTTTGGCTTCCTCCTCAGCTTTCTGCGCAGCCATCTTAGCCTCAAACTCCTTCTTCTCGGCCTCCAGCTTCTCCTTCTCAGCTGCCATCTCCGCCTCCAAAGCAGCCTTCTGCGCCTCGATCGCCGCAGCGGCATCCTCCTGCGACTTCCGCAAGGCCTCCTCCTCCTCCTTTGCCTTCGCCTCACTTGCAGCGTCTTCCGCAGCCTTTGCTGCAGCCATCTGCTCCTCCAAAGCCTTTCGCTCGGCCTCCAGCTTCTCCTTCTCAGCAGCCATCTCCGCCTCAACGCAGCCTTCTGCGCCTCGATCGCAGCAGCATCCTCCTGCGACTTCCGCAAGGCCTCCTCCTCCTCCTTTGCCTTCGCCTCATTTGCAGCGTCTCCCGCAGCCTTTGCTGTAGCCATCTGCTCCTCCAAAGCCTTTCGCTCGGCCTCCAGCTTCTCCTTCTCAGCTGCCATCTCCGCCTCCAACGCAGCCTTTTGTGCCTCGATTGCTGCCGCAGCATCCTCCTGCGACTTACGCAAGGCTTCAAGCTCCTCATCAGCCTTCGCCTGCTTTGCCGCGTCGTCTGCAGCCTTTGCTGCAGCCATCTGTTCCTCCAGAGCCTTTCGCTCGGCATCCAGCTTCTCCTTCTCAGCTGCCATCTCCGCCTCCAAAGCAGCCTTCTGCGCCTCGATCGCCGCAGCAGCATCCTCCTGCGACTTCCGCAAGGCCTCCTCTTTCTCCTTTGCCTTCGCCTCATTTGCCGCGTCCGTTTCAGCCTTCTGCGCAGCCATCTTCTCCTCCAACTCTTTCCTGTCAGCCTCCAGCTTCTGCTTCTCAGCTGCCATCTCCGCCTCCAAAGCAGCCTTCTGCACCTCGATCGCCGCAGCAGCATCCTCCTGCGACTTCCGCAAAGTATCCTCATCCTCCTTTGCCTTGGCCTCACTCGCAGCGTCTCCCGCAGCCTTTGCTGCAGCCATCTTCTCCTCCAGCGCCTTCTTCTCAGCCTCCAGCTTCTCTTTGGCAGCTGCCATCTCCGCCTCCAACGCAGCCTTCTGCGCCTCGATCGCCGCAGCAGCATCCTCCTGCGACTTCCGCAAGGCCTCCTCATCCTCCTTTGCCTTGGCCTCTTTCGCAACGTCTTCCGCGGCCTTCTGTGCAGCCATCTTCTCCTCCAACTCTTTCCTGTCAGCCTCCAGCTTCTCCTTCTCAGCTGCCATCTCCGCCTCCAACGCAGCCTTCTGCACCTCGATCGCCGCAGCAGCATCCTCCTGCGACTTCCGCAAAGTATCCTCATCCTCCTTTGCCTTGGCCTCACTTGCAGCGTCTCCGGCAGCCTTTGCTGCAGCCATCTTCTCCTCCAGCGCCTTCTTCTCAGCCTCCAGCTTCTCTTTGGCAGCTCCAAAGCAGCCTTCTGCACCTCGATCGCCGCAGCAGCATCCTCCTGCGACTTCCGCAAAGTATCCTCATCCTCCTTTGCCTTGGCCTCACTCGCAGCGTCTCCCGCAGCCTTTGCTGCAGCCATCTTCTCCTCCAGCGCCTTCTTCTCAGCCTCCAGCTTCTCTTTGGCAGCTGCCATCTCCGCCTCCAACGCAGCCTTCTGCGCCTCGATCGCCGCAGCAGCATCCTCCTGCGACTTCCGCAAGGCCTCCTCATCCTCCTTTGCCTTGGCCTCTTTCGCAACGTCTTCCGCGGCCTTCTGTGCAGCCATCTTCTCCTCCAACTCTTTCCTGTCAGCCTCCAGCTTCTCCTTCTCAGCTGCCATCTCCGCCTCCAACGCAGCCTTCTGCACCTCGATCGCCGCAGCAGCATCCTCCTGCGACTTCCGCAAAGTATCCTCATCCTCCTTTGCCTTAGCCTCACTTGCAGCGTCTTCCGCAGCCTTTGCTGCAGCCATCTGCTCCTCCAAAGCCTTCTTCTCAGCCTCCAGCTTCTCCTTCTCAGCTGCCATAGCATCCTCCATTGCCTTCTTTTCTGCATCCATCTTGGCTTGTGCCTCCGCCTGCGCCTTTGCCAGCGCCTCGTCAGCAGCCTTGTTCGCTGCGGCTTTGATCTCCTCGTCACCTTCCGCCTGCTTCAGCGCAGCTTCCATCTGCTCCTGGAGCGCCTTCTTCTCCGCTTCCATCTGCTCCATAGCAGCGCGCCTCTGCTCCTCCAGGGCTTGCTGCTCGGCTTGCAGCTGGGCGTCGATCGCCGCCTTGGCTTCATCTAGCGACTCAGATTGCGGTGCGACTGGATTGATAACGGGGGCCTCTGCCGGCGCGGGTGGTGCAGTCAGATGATCGGATAATATCTGGTAGTCAGATGATACAAAAGCGGCGGGGGCCTCTGCCGGTGCGGGTGGAGCCTCGGCGGGGGCCTCTGCCGGTGCGGGCGGAGCCTCGGCGGGGGCCTCTGCCTGCACCTTCGCTTCCAATTCTGCCTTCGCAGATTCCACAGTCTGCTGCGCACTTTTCTCTGCCTCTGCCATCTGTGCCATAATCTGCGCTAACAGTTCCTTTGCCACCACAAGCTTCTCCTCTGTGTCCTTGACCTCAACCACCAGTCCCACCTGGTGCGCCGAGGAGCTCTCCTCCAGTGCCTGCTTATCCGCCTCTACTTTCGCTGCCATTTCTGCAGCAGCCTTTGCTGACTCCTCGGCCAGCCGGGCCTCCTCCTGCTCCCGCTGTTGGGCCTCCTCCTCCACTCTCTTCGACACTGCGGCAATCTCCTCTTCCAGCCCCCGCGCCGCCTGCTCGTAGTTCGCATCATCTTCTTGGAGCTTCTGCAGCAGGGCGTTCCTGTCCGCCTCCATCTGTGCCTCGTAAGCATCCGTGTCAGCATCTATGGAGCCCTCTGCGGCTGCCTCCGCTAGCCGGTCATCTAGGTCAACTAACTGCGCCTCCTGTTCCTCTCGCTCGGCCTGTGCCTTTGCCTCAAGGGCAGCCCGCTCCTGTTCTAACCTTCCTATCTCCTCCTCCACCGCTTTTTTGAGCTCCGCTTCCTTGTCTGCATCCGACTTGGACTTCGCTTCGCGCAGTGCCTCCTCCAGTTTGTGCTGCTCTGCGAGCTTCGCTTCAACTTCCGCCCGCCCTGCCTCTAGTTTATCCTGCTCTTCCTTCAGCTTCAGCTCGAATGACCCCTTTTCCACTGTAAGCGTGGCCAGAGACTCTTCCAGCATCTTCACCAGCTCGGCCTGCGTGGCCTGCTGTGCCTCCAGCCTCTTCGCCTCCATCTCCTCCGCTGTCTGCTCCTGCGCCTTCATTTTGGCTTCAAGCTCCTGCCTCTGCTCCTCCAGTTTCTCCTTTTCTGCAAGCATTTCCGCCTCAAGTGCTACCCTCTGCTCCTCCAAGGATATCTCCATCTCCTCCGAGGCAGGAGGCTCCGCGGCAACCGGGGGTTCTGCAGGGGGCTCTGATGCTGCTGGCACATCATCCGCAGGAGGCTCGGCTGCAGCAGGAGCGGATTCAAGTGGTTGGACTGCTGCGTCGAGCATCCGGAGCTGCTCCATCAGCTTCGCCCTGTCGGCCTGCACCTTCTCAATCTGTTTATCCAGCTGCGCCTCGCGATCCACCTGAACGGCAGCAGACGGTACTTCAACCCACGGTAGCTGAAGCGCTGCGCCCTGCCCCGTCCAAGAGGCGCGGCATAGGCAGCCTGCACGTGCTGAATAGATGCTTGTTTCGCTCGCAGGCGGAACCACCATAAGTGGGTGGCCTGAGGACCCCAAAGAAGATGCTTGAATGACAAGGTGCGGCACTTGCAGAAGACTCTGGCCTTGTCCAGTACATCCATTTTCCCAAGTAACCATTTCCAAAACCAGAACCAGAGAGCATAACCAATCCGCGTTTATAGTTGAAGTGCAAGAGGTGGGTTACCTTTTTCTTTTTGCCTTTCGGCTTGTTAATGCCCATAAGCTCATCACGATCAGCCAACAGCTTCATCTCAGCAGCATCCACCTAAAGGAAGGCCAGGAAAAGTGCATCAGCTGGCTATCCCAACACACTGGTGGCTGACCTCTGAGAGCATCGACTAGTCACGAGCATAGAATCTGCAGATGACTCACCTTCGCAAGCATGTCGTCGAGGGAATCACTAGATTCATAGCCCGCCTCCTCCTCCTCCGCTTTTTTAGCTTTGAGAAGGGCCTTTTCCTTTTCCAGGCGGGCTTGTTCCAAATCAAGTTTCGCTGCTTCTTCCTCTGCAGAACCGACATCCGAAACATTCAAAAACCTCGACCGTTTGGGAATCGAATGGCGATAGTGCAGCAGGGACTCGTGCAGCGAAGCAATACCAGACATAACCAGGGTCAATCGCTCGGTGCGTATAAACCAAAAGCTCCTCGCAGTTCTACACTTCTTATATGTTAGCCTACTTTCCAGTTTCCGCATCCTACCAATTAACCTCAAGCTGAATCGCAAGCAGAGCATCGATACGCGGGTTGCCAACTTGAACTGTACTACCATCGCAAGGAAACGGCGGGGGTCAACTTGAGGCGAGTTCTCACGTATCCTTTCTTGTTCGGTTTGGGGTTTGTCGTCTACTTTGGCTTTCGCTTCAGCCTCGGCTTGGGCTTGGGCTTTGGCTGCGGCTTCTGACTCGGCTTGAGCTTTAGCATCGGCTTCAGCCTTGGCCTCCTGCGCCAGCTTGGCCTCCTGCGCTAGCTTTGCCTCTTGAGCCAGCTTGGCCTCCTGCGCCGCCTGAGCTTCTGCAGCCGCTTCGGCATCAGCTTGCGCTTTCCAAGCGGCTTCTAAGGCTGCTTGTGTTTCTGCCTGAGCTCTCTCGGCAGCTTGCCTAGCCTCCTCGTTCGCCAACCTTTGTACCTCACGAATGTTCTCCTCCTCCAAGCGCCGGGCGGCTTCCACTGCCTCGCGGTGGCGTTTGTTCTTCGCGTCAAGGTCGGCGGCCACTTGTGAAGGCGAGTGATCCTGTTTACCAGGCTTGCCAAGTCACGTCTTTGCTCAAAAACCTACGGATCTTACGTGCACCTTGCACACAAAGAAGTGATTCGTGCCGGGAATACAAAAGCGGCATCACCTGCATGGCGGCCCGCACGGCGTCCGTTTGGTTTACAGAAGAATCCAGCTGTTCGGCGAAGTCGGTCACCACCTTGAGCAGCAGTTCACGCTCCACTCGTCGGTTTGCGTTCTCACCCTGCTTGCCTAGAGAAAGCAGCTGGTCTCGTACGACCAGGTATTGCTGAATGATGTTCAGATCCCCGAACTGCGCGATAAACAGTTGCCGATCGCCAGTATGCCATGAATGTTTGTCCTCATCAAGTTCATTTTGACTGGAAGCTTTTAAGACTGCATCTTTCACCTCCTTCAGGATTTGAGAAAGAAGCTCACGATTTGTATACACAAGCCGGATTCCAGAAAAATAAAAAGTTCCAGCCAGGAAAATCCTCGCGTATGTGAGCTGCTCATCCGGAGTTAGGTCCATCATGCACGCAAGTAGCTCTTCGAGCTCTCGCGCGTCGACCTTGGAATCAGCGGCCACAGATTCCACAAAACGCTTACGATCTGCGGAAGATGCTGTGTGAAAAAGTTCACGGACGGACGTCCCCGGTTCCTCCTGGGCTTTGCGTGCACTAGGCTCAACAGACTTTGGCACCTGCGAATATCGACATCGTCAGAAACGCCGCCAAAGGTAGTGCTGCAAAAAATGCACCTGCAACCATTTCGTGCTCGTGTGCATCATTTTGAAGTTGTCAAAGGATGAAATGCGCTTTCAGATTTCTCTGTGGTGACTGGGACACAATATTGCAGCCGACGTTTTTCTACGTATGACCATGAAGAGGGTGGAGGATGCGTCGGGCAGGTCAACACCTTTGTTTTCCTATTGTTGCTGACACGGTTCTGCCTTTGCTTGTACGGAGCTCCGCCAAGGGGAGCTCCAGCTTTCACCGCCCCATTGGACGCATCCGGGCCGGTGGACTCCAGAACACTATGTGCAGAAGTAGGACGCTTCGCTTTTGATGGTGACTGCGCAAGCCACGCAACAAGGTAGGTTCAACAAAAGTGGAGGCTCGAAGCCTGGCAATTCCATTGCATAAAGTGAAATGTGAGCACCAATTCGTTGAACGCATATGCGTGCGCTCCAAAACCCCATGCAACACGAAAAAGCTGAGGTGATTTTTCGGCGAACTCAATCAATGCGATAACGACAAATTATAAATACTTTCGGCGTCTACTATCCAACGAAAAATGTATTCGTATTTTGAGAGTTTACGCTTGGCGCTCCCCACGACCCCCAGGTGTCCCCGTATGCATGTATGTGCACGTGATGCCTTTGACAGTGAACAGAGAACAGTGCCGCCCTCGTATCCCCGTATGCGGATGTACGTGACCGAAAGTTGGCGACTGTAAACAGCGGCGAGCTGCCCGGCGTGCGAAACATACCTCGATGGGAGGCAAGGTCACTTTTCGAGCAGAAAGACTTTCGGGCCCTCTTTTGAGGCGGCCAGCCCCCGGTAGCGGTTTCAGATACGGGCTAGCAGCCACCGGCACTGCCTTTTGAGAGACTATGGGAAGCTTGTCAATCGCATTCTTCTTGTGTATAACTTCTAACTGCGCAAGCTCTCTCTGCTTCTTCGTAGGGCTGGTCGAGAAGAGTGGTGGCAGCTTCGTGCGATTCTTCGATGAGCGTTTGTCGCTGCCTGTCGCCTGAGTAGAAAAGCCAGTTTGCCCAAAGGACAGGGTTCAACAACCCGCCACAGCCGGCCGCATAGGTGTCCTTGGTCCTGTGCTCTCGATTTCGGTTGTACCTCTGTTCCGGTGAATGTATATTTGTGTGAGGGATAAGTGTTCTAAACCTTCCATGCAACGAGTGGCCCAAGGACGAGCACAAGCTTGTGCCGCGCACGTCACAATATTGTTTTCAGGAGGCTCGGTGGGTACAGTGATAAGTGCGAGAATGTGCGCTTAGGGACCAAACGTGAAAGCCTTGAAGCATTTCTAGGATTTCTTCCATCAAAGCATACATGAAGAAGATTGATAGGCTGATACATATGTCCCCAGGCGCGTTTATTTGGCATTCACCCCTGTTAAACGCTTGGAGGAACTCGGAACAGTCGTTCGTACCGCATCAAAGCGATCGGCTGGGGGCTTTTTCTTTTTAGATTGCAAAGACATCGGCTTCAACCAACAGTCCGCGATGTCGTGGGGCACGTGGTGACCATATACCTTCGCCTGTTCCCAAACATAGCACAGAAAGTGCTGGTCTCTTGAGTCGTGAATCTGTTGCTTCAGGCAGAAGTCACAGATATGACTGCTATTCATACCATTCGCAGAGGGGAAGAAGATTGCCAACTCATCGAAGTCACCACGAGACACGCATACTGCTTGGAAATATCACTTGAGTTTTGAAACTGCTATTGAAACTTTAGAGCTTACAAAGTATCAGGCTCACGACTAAATTCACCTTTTTGTCCTTGGAAGACCGATGACGCGCGCTAGCACGGGCACGGCTCGCCAACTGGACCCGCTCATTGATGCCCTGTTGCATGTGATACGTCACACATTCAGGCTCACAGGTGATACCACAGTTTCAAAAGCATGTACGATAAACGATGCACCGGACGAGGTGAGGTGCCCCAGGTAATCTGCGAGAGGAATCAAGGGTTTGTCATCCAGGCTAGCATAGCCTTGCTGAAGACCAGGGTGACGTGTCATGAAAGCGAGTCATACTAACCTGAGGCGGCATCGGGGGTGGAGGAGCCACCACGGCCTGCAACAGAGCAAGAGCATGCATGTGAGAAGGCGAGGGTTATGGATGAGTGCAAAAGTGGAAAGCAGTCACGGTATTGCCCATGCATCAAATAGCCTCATAGATATATAAATTATATTCAGATACTATCGTCAGTCAAGAACGCGGGAGTATCGAGCCGTGAGGAAGCCCTCGGTTGAAGGACAAAAAACAGCAATTAGGGATGCGAGCCGAGTGGCTGAATGAAAATAAAGCTCAAATATGAGCATGTGCTACACAAGTTTCGCTGGAAAATTCTTTCATTTATAATACTAAATGCTGTGCGCAGCCTGATATACGGTCAACAGTGACAGGAGGAACGTGAAAGTGCTCTATAATTACCATATCCCCAGTGCCCGGGCCTTCCGCCATTTCGACAACACGCAAAAGTTCTCTGGCAAGTAAGTCCTAGAAATGTATGCTTTCCGATGGTAATAAACTATTCATCTGCGAGCGCTTTTTCCGGGAGCAACTCAGACCAAAATAACCAATGAAGCAAAAGTATAGGAGCTGCAAATGAAGAAAGGGCGTCCTGCGTTTCACAAGTAACCCAAATATTCGCTAAAGTCCTTCACATTTTCTAAGGGATACTGTCGCAAACCAGCTATCAACATCCTACACAGATTTACATATGTATGCGATCATTCACACTTATTTCACTTTTCTGGTATTCTATGGAATATGGAACGCGTTGAACTTTCCCCAGAATGAAAACGATGCGAACGAACGAAACATCCAACAAGTCAAGACGCGAATAGAACCAAATACACCAAATGAAATCGCAGATCGAGATGATAGAAATGCGAGAACCAAGCAACCAACAACCATCTCGCATCTGCCATGCGATATGAAGGCGCGGTGCTTTGGACCGAGGGGTGCGGACTCGGGCACTGTAGACTGTTAAGTCAAAACCATGCTAGTCAGCCCTGATTGGCTCATTTGGTTACTATGTATAGAACTCGGAGACGTGATCGCTTGCTGTCATGTGCCAAGAAAAAAAAACTCTTCAATCCACTGGAAATTCCACAGCCTTGCAAAGTGAAAGTATGAATATCTGTATGAATGACGATTCGCACATTACCTCTGGCAAGTAGGTAGAACGAGGTAGAATAGCTTACAGAATGGATATCGTTCCATCCCATCTTGGTGAATGCTGCCTGGTCAAGTCCAAGATCCTTAAGGAGAAACACTTTCCTTCGTGTATTGCACCAACCCCACCGCACGCCAGTTGACCTTGCTGCGACCTGAGAGGACTATTGTGAGATATAATATAGACGACCCAAAAGTAATGCCTAAGAGCTCCTCGTGATGGCGGAGCGGCCGATGCCCAGGCGGCAGCAGCCGCTTGGTGATCTCTAGGAGGGCACGCTTACCGTCGCGCGGAGAAATCCGAGCGGAAGCGTCAACCCACCTTCGAGCTGGAGAGTGTCACGGAGACACAGACTTCCCCCCCCCTGGGGGAGGGAGCCCTGGTCTTTCTGTCACCCCTCGACCTCAGGTGCCAAGTCAGCTCCGCCTGTCATCAGTGGTGGGGAAAATAAAACCCCTGTATTTTATTTTCATGTATCTTAGACTGCGAATCACCCGAGCACCTCGTCCCAGCTTCACAGAGTTTGTGGAGACTGTAAAAACACGCGTATAACCCACCGTCGTCCGTTATACCCACCGTTCATTTCACTGTCTCTGTTAGGTGTTGGGCCTCACCACTGGCGAGGTTGCTTGAGCTTTCGAAATCTCTGATCCCGTACCTTGTGCGGTGACTTTCACACTTTTCACCAAATCCGGCTGAGCACCTTCGTCCTCTTTGCCGACATCTTCACCCCGCGTCCCCCTTGGTACCGGGAAATTTTTCGAGCACCTTGTCCTCGACCACACCCACCTTTTCCACGCCGACTTTTTCAGCATTTCACGTTACGTGCTTCCAGCAATGTCAGCGGAGCGCATTTCGCTTGCCAGCCGCCTTCGCGCTGCCCGACCCACGGGCGGGGCTTCCCCTACCCCCAGTGCCTCCAGTCCGTCTGGGGATTCTTCTGGCGAGCCGGTGGTGCCCATGTCGACGTTGATCACCCGCCCTACGCCGGTGTCACGTTCACCAACTGCTGTCGAGTTTCATCAGGACAGCAATGTATGGACATCTACACCTGTGCGAGCCTCCCAACGAACTGAATTCACTGAGAAAATGGACTACGCCTTCGCTTATGGGGAGGAGCTGGCCAAGCTTCTTCGTGCTCATGGATTCAAGTCGAACGTGGGCCTCTCTTTGGATGGACCGGATTCCGAGACTGACTTCGCCGTCCTGCTGGCTAACATGTCCCACGTCTTCGGTCCTATCTCCCGCGACGAGGTCTTCAAACTTCTGGATCTGGACTTCGAGTACGAGTCCTACCACTACACCATCAACGAGCTCATTTTTTCCGTGCTCCCCACTGTTCTCCGCGGCATGGCGCTCTCCCTCTACGAGGAGTCCGCCGAGATTTTCCCGCACGACGGGCGCTGCGCTTTACAGCGCCTTCGCTACCAGGTCGAGGGCATTGGCGACCCCGACACCCATCGTTTCTGGGTCCGCCTTCGCTCGACTGTGATTGACGAGACCATCGAGCCCGCCCCTCAACTGGCTGTCGTGCGCACCCTCGCGGACAAGCATCGCCGGCTGTACCCTGACTACACCGACCGCAGCCTGGTGGAGGACGTGTACACCGTCCTCCGATCGTCCGCGGCCAAGTCCCCCTACGTTACACCATTGTATCTGGTGGTGCTGCGCGAGCTCAGCACCAACAACAACTTCACCTTCGCCTCCCTCACCCTGCGGCTTGGTAAGGTCTTCCGCGACGAGTCCGCCCTTGCCCGACTCTCCGCGCCTGCCCTGCCTTCGTCTGGTGGTGCTACCCGCACCGGTGGTGGTGGCGGGAAGGAGCCTGCTTTTCACTCCCTGAGCAGGCGCAAGTTCATCCCGCCCGAGGGGACTTGGAAGAAGAACGACATGGGCGGGCGCTACTTGGTGTGGGACGGCACTGGCATGCCGTGCGTGACGTGCTTCCGCCTGTGGGCCGTCACGACCGGCCACATGGACTCCGACGGCATTTGCCCCTACGTGTGTGTCCAGGCCTTCGCACCAGGGCGTGCTCCCGCCCTCGCACCCCGTGCTCCACCCAAACCCCCTTCCATGTCCGCATGGCCGCCCTCGGACGCGCCGCAGGCCCACGCCCTCCGCGAGCTCGAGCCTGCACCGCAGGATGCGGCTCCTCCGCCTGACGCGGCCGCACTATCTGTCCGCTTCGCGGTTGAGCCGCCCCCTCATCGCGGCATCGACTCTCCCAAGGGGGCACCCACGGCTTACGCCGACAGCGATGACGACGCGCCCGCGGCGCTTTCCATCGTGCAACATGAAGATGATGACGTTGACTGGCCGGCCTTCCGGTCCACCCCGTGGATCCCATCTTTCAGCGGGTCTGGCAGCGGCACCTCCAAGTAGGCATCGAGTTCCACATCGTCGCCAATCGCCAATCGCCAAGATGTGTGGACCTCCGTGTGTCAATTAGACTTCAGTAGACAACTTAAACCTTCGGTGCCTGACTCAGTTTGCCTATAGATTGTTCCGGGCCAGCGCCCAGGCGGGGATCCGCAGCTAGCTGGACTGAAAAAGGTCCCATTGGGCCTGTAACTATCTGTATGGTTTAGGGTTAGGGCTTTCTAGCTTGCATGCCTGCTTTGGCACCTCACCTCTTCGGGGTGAGGTGGTGTCACGGAGACACAGACTTCCCCCCCCTGGGGGAGGGAGCCCTGGTCTTTCTGTCACCCCTCGACCTCAGGTGCCAAGTCAGCTCCGCCTGTCATCAGTGGTGGGGAAAATAAAACCCCTGTATTTTATTTTCATGTATCTTAGACTGCGAATCACCCGAGCACCTCGTCCCAGCTTCACAGAGTTTGTGGAGACTGCAAAAACACGCGTATAACCCACCGTCGTCCGTTATACCCACCGTTCATTTCACTGTCTCTGTTAGAGTGTGGCGTTGTCAAGGAGACCAACGCACGAAGCAAAATGTCGTTGAAGATCGGGTGAACCTCCTTGGTGACGTCCATGAGGTCAAAAATGTCCTCGTTGGCGCTGTCCTTGTTGACAAACGATGCCTCCAAGGCAGTAACCAAGAAATCCCAAAGTAGTTGTCGATGAGGTTCACTTCCGGAAAATGAGGACGCCTTCGTCCCTAAGGTGTCCTTCGCAACACGCTTCACAACGTCAATGTCCCAAGACGATTGCAAAACGGCATTGCCGCGTGTTTTATCAGCAGTAGCGAGTGCAACATGCGCTGACTGCGGGGTGCTCTTGTAGCGAGCACCCACGTTCCTAGCAAAAATTGAATCTAGGCGCATTCTAGCACCCATGGCCGGTGTTCCAACTGAGGATGAAGTCATCAGAATAAATTCCTATAGGAGGGGGGTTGGGGAAAAGGCGAGTGTCAAATTGTAAAGTGGCGGGCGACCGTAATGCAGTTGCGGAGTGAGGAGAAGAAGGGGTCGAACGAAATCAACGAAGTCGAATACGCGGCGGCCAAGGAGTTGTTGACAGGGGTGATCAAGCCCAGTCTAAAACAAAATCCAACGCGGACACTCGAAGAAGTTGCCGAAAATCCCAACACGCAATCTCACCGCAACATAGCGCAAACCGCGCGCCCTAAGGTGGCCAATTCAACACCTCGCGAGGCCCCAACGCCCCGCCAAGCGGAAAAGCTTAGCCAGTCATGGCAAAGTCAGCAGTGATAAAAGCGGGGTAATACCCCATAACCTGTGAGATATAATATAACGTATTATATCGGGGCGGTCACTGAATAGTTTTCATACAAGTGTAAACTCATTATAAAGATAAACGAATATAAGGTGTCTGTGACCTAGGGATCTGTCACCTAGTATTGTACGAGTACTGGTACAGCTAACGGGAGTCAGATAAGTTATGACCTACGGGTCATTGAATCCAGCAACTATCAACCTGTAGCGAGATCTCTCACGGCGACCCGTGAGCCTCCCTTAAGTACGAACGCTGAACCTCCTAGATAAGACGCTCGTCTTGACGGGGTCCAGTCTCAGGGCTATCAGCCTGTTTTGCAACCGAAGTAAATGTCACGTACGTGTTCATGGCTTGCTTTTTCAGAAA
Organism: Cymbomonas tetramitiformis; assembly: GCA_001247695.2. NCBI lineage: Eukaryota > Viridiplantae > Chlorophyta > Pyramimonadophyceae > Pyramimonadales > Pyramimonadaceae > Cymbomonas > Cymbomonas tetramitiformis. The sequence goes on along the minus strand of LGRX02010004.1, from coordinate 2,349 downwards.
ATTCCAGAAAGGAGAACTGTGAACTGTGGTTCCTGAGATTGTGAGCGGCGTGTAAAAGACGCCTCCACTTAAGCGCGGGCGTTGAGTGGTTGACCTGAGTTTGGCGTTGTGGAGACTGCAGGTTTTTCGCAGCGAAGCATACTTGGATAAGCACTTCGAGAATTGAAGATGTAACAGAGGTACCTCATTCAACTTGGCGTCTCTTCGTTGGCCCCGAAATTCCACCGCCCCGGGGCCTTCCGATCGCTCACTCTGGCTGATAGGGATCGCTAAGTAAGCGATATGATAGCACGCGGCTATTATTGAACGATAACAGCTCGTCGCGCAGCGTAAGTGTGGATATGAGTGCAGTCGCTTCTCCAGCGGAAGTTACTGCTGAAGCTCAACGCTTCCTCACGTATACGCCAATGCCCCGCACTTCTCAAGTGCTACCACAATTGGGTTGTGAACCCGAGGCATTGGGTGAACAATAAGTATCGGCTGATCGAATAAGCCATGTGATACCCGCATGCTTGTTCAATTCATGCTTGAAGCGAAGATGAGTCTTCTCAGAACACTTCGGTTCTTCAAGACTAATCTTGCTTTGCCATCTCGATGCCAATATCTAGCCTCTCGATGACAGGTGTCACTCAAGGTGAGTGGATGACAGATGGTATGACTGTACATGTCACAGTCGACCGTACTGACGACTGTTTGGCCAAACCAAGAATTTTTTTTAAAATCACCTATATTTTTTTAACCCATTTTTCGGTGTACCACCTATATTTTTTTGCCAATTTTTTTGGCATGCCTATATTTTGATGAAAATTTTCCCCCTTTTTCGGAGCTGCTGAGCCCTAAGCGAGCCGTTGCGCGAGGCGCGGAGGTGCGGAGGCACGGAGGCAGGGAGGCAGGGAGGCGCGGAGGCGGGGAGGCGAAATAGTGTGTCGCGGTGAGATGATATGTCGCGGTGAGATGATATGTCGCGGTGAAATAATGTGTTGCTGTGAGATGATATGTCGCGGTGAGATTATATGTCGCGGTGAAATATTGTGTCGCGGTGAGATGATATGTCGCGGCGAAATAATGTGTCGCGGTGAAATAATGTGGTTACATTTAAAACAGGTTATTACATTTAAACAGGTTATTACATTTCTGGGGATCTTCACCGATTGCTTCAAAAGAGATAATGTCTCTTTGCAACATCCGCAAAAGAGCTTCCCCGCCGAGACACGCAAACACTGGTTGGGTAATTGGGTGATACGCTTGGAGGGTTCGATCTTCGGCTCCTTCGTGGTGCGTGCACCCCCTCCTGCACGCTTCGTTCCAGAGGGGGGTTTCTTCAAAGGCGCCCTTTCTCTCTCGTGCGCTGCTAAAGCCGGCTGCTGTGGCAGCTCGCCATCCGCATGCTGCTGGGAGTTCCGTTTTCGCTTGAACTGGTCGAAGGCGTTCGTAAGGGGTTGTGCTCGCGTACGTGCATACGCCAGCTCCAAGCGACTCGGTTCGCGGTCATGCGTGTCCTCCCGGTCCGATGAGTCATGTAGGTGTACTGGGCGGAGCGGAGTTGTCGTGTTGGTGTTCTCCTCCAGCTCAGAAATATCGAATCCCGAGTCTGACTCTGAAGAATAATCTTCGACCAGCATGATGAAGATGGGTTTTTGCAGCCTGGTTCGGTCGGGTGTGAGGTGCGTGTTCTGTTGGGACAGTCGACACAGAATGAAAGAAGGGAAGTCGAAGTGCGGCGACACCGACATCGACAGCCGACAACCGACAACCGACATGTCATGTCATGCCATGCTCATGTCACGCTAGTAGCCGTGACACAGTCAGATTTTCGACGATTTTGAGGAAAATTTTGATCGATGAGATTCCAACTTTAAAATTTTGATCTGGGGGGTGATATTTTCCCAACGGACCCCCTATATTTTTCGAAATTTTGACATTTTTTTTGTGCTGAATTTTCACCTGTGCCCGGAGGCACAGCGTGAGCCGATATGTCTATGCGTCCGTACAGTAATCACTCACCTTTAAGAAAACCGGAGATTTGGGGTCAGCCAGCTAATTCCACCAACTTGCGTACCCCCCACTTGACCACCGACGTCCCTGTGGAATCGGTAAGAGAATTAGCAAGTATTTTCTTTCAATCGGCCAGCAATTTTCTTAAAAGTCCAATGATAAACCCTTAAAAAGGCGACATTTTCAAAAAATTCCGCCTGCGGCGCCAGCACCCATATTTCTTATTTTCGACTATTTCATAGCTCAAAAAAACCAGTCAGCGATTCTCACCAACTTGCGTACCCCCCCTCCCCCCTGAAAAGCTGGCTGGTTTCTTATCGGCGGATTTTCTTAAAGGTGAGTGATTACTGTATG
>LGRX02010003.1:39871-62864 GCA_001247695.2 Cymbomonas tetramitiformis | reverse complement strand
CAAAGACTGGTTGAGTATCACTGGGTGCACTGTCTATAGCTATGATAACAACATCCGAAAAGTCATCCTTATAGCATCCACCACCTGGGAGAACGTAGGGGTCATCTCCCGTCCAATAGCCATGTGGGATAAATGGAATAGTGTTATGCGGGAATCTGAAAACAAGTTTAAAACCTTTGTCGAACCATCTTTTTTGGTTTTTGGGAGACAACGGAAGAATCCATGTTCCTGAAAATCCGGGGACGGTGTTGGCCGCCTTATGTCCCATTTCCAAGGTAGTCATAACCGCCGAAGATTTGCCCTTTTCTTTCCCATCAAAGGGGGGATTTCCATAAACGATTTTGCCGATGCCTGTTATCGGATCAACGTAGGCATCCCAAGCGAGACCATCAAAGCCAATTTTCCCATGATGGCAGAAGGGCCTGAGGGCTTTTTTCATTCTTGTGGTGGGTATGCATCTTCTCGAGTGAATTCTAGGGTGGGCATTTAGTGGGTTGGAGAAGAGTTCACGGCCGTTTTTGTCAAGATTCCTGTCATCCACCAAAATATCTAAGAGGCTTCTTCTGATTGCATAGCAGTTTTTAGGATCCCCCGATTCAAACTTACATGCATTGAGTGCTTCGTGAATATCGTGTGCCCTATTCGAGTACTCCGCAAGTGAGCATGGAACTGCTTTGTCGGAAAGGCGGTGCCAGGCCAAAAGTTTCCAAAAACTCTTTCTTTTGGACATATTGGAGTTCGGGATATTTAATTGTCCCCGTGACATGGTCCACTTCAGGTTTAGCGGTCACAGCAATGGTATTCTTTTTTGAACTTGATGGTCGGTACATGCTAGCTTCCGGGAGAGCGTGTAAGTATAATTCCTCCTTCATTTCCTGTCTTAGGTCGGCAAGTGGAAAAAGTTTCGATGGCTCTGTTTTGATGTATGTGGTACCTTTTCCAGGGTTTAGTAGTTTGGGCTTTTCTGAGATTTCTTCAGCAATGATTTTCCTTAGTTCGCCATCTTGGGTTGTTCTAAGACTATGCAAACTATTATTATGTCCTGAGCATTCAAGTTGGATGTGTTCGAAGGTGCATTTTGTATTCTGTTGGCAGTAGGGGCAGTTTTCAGTCCCGATTTTCCCCAGTTTAAATAAACGTGCTGGAGAGGCTTGGAGACCCAGGAGTTCTCTGCTGCTAGAAGCGGTGAAAGCTTTAGGTGTTATTTTGGAAATATCTTTAGTGGGGGCGGTGTTATTCTCGTTAAGCATTCTCAAGTACTTCCCTTGAGACTGTAGAGTTCTCCAATTATGATAGTGTGATAGACGTTGAATTCTTCTAATGTGACTACGGATATCGCCTAAAATAGGGACCTCAAAAAAGAATAATGAGAAGGGCAGTTTCTCGGCAGGGTCGTAGCGGGAGATGTCTGAGCAACCCCCTCTGAATGAGGCTCTTTTAGCAGTACGGTCCACTCTGTCATGGACTTTGTCATTATTGTGGCCCCTAATCCATTTAAGGATGATTTTACTGTGGTCTCCTTCACTGTAGAAGCCAAGTTCTTCTAACAGTAGGCGAACAGCCTGCACATCTCTGCGATTAGCTTCACGTAGTTTGTCCCGAGCACTCATGGATCTGCCATCCTTTGTTACAGCAGATATTGCGGTCATGGAGTCAATGGCATGTACCATTGGAGTCATGGATTTGAGGGGATTCTCTTTTTATTCTGTGAGTAAGAATCTCAGTCCCGCAATTTCAGCAGATGTACTACTAGGGTTTTGGATATCTTCCATGATAAGAAGCCCCGGTGCGGCGAAAGTTCTTGAGGGGGGGATATTCATCTTCCGAACAAGTGATATTCCGTTGTCAAAGTTTTTTATGGCATATGCTGCACCACTGCATGCTGATTTTTTACCGGCAAATAGGGAACCATCGCTTGCCATATCATAATCCTCCATTTGTTTGCTCTTTTCGGCGAAGGGGGTAGATTCTTCTTCTGAGTCGCTAGGGCAGCTGTATTCACTTTCTTCTTCCGCAGTGTTGTTTTTCATTCTGGCAATAATGGTCTCATATTGTCTGTCTGAGATGTAATCATAGTGTGAGTTAATATCATTGACTTTAGCAAGAACAGAAGAGGGCGGGTCCATATGGTCATTATATTCGAAAATGGAACCTGCTGGAATTAGGATGCAACCGTCATCGGTGATGCTATATTCAAAGTCGTATTGAAAACTGCTGGTTCCTTCGATTCTGACAAAGACATTAGGGTTTTGGGCATTGTTACTGTATTCTGTGTATTGTATTGACATGGCCTCTAAGTCAATATTGGTAATGTGAATAAGAGAGATGGAATCTCGGTCACCATTTCCTTTCCAATGAAACTCACCCGTGTCGGGGGGTACTATGTTGTCTCTATATTGTTTCTTGACATATCTGGCCTGTGGGTCCAAATCTACAGGGTTTTGAAGCATTTCCTTTTCGATTTCGGTTAGCCATCCAGGGGGTCTATTACCGTTCAGCCTGAAAAAGCCTTTGCTTTCTTGCCAGTTTTTTAACATTCCACCGCAGGGAGTCAGAAAGGAACCTGTGTGCTTGAGGTTATATTTTTGAATTGCGGAGGTAACATTCCTCGACATGTAGAGTTGTCTGGGAAGGGTGGTGATTAATGTGGTTTCACCCGCTTCATTTCAGGGTAATTTTTAGAGTCGATAGCGTATCCAAGTTTTGCCATAATGTGACCTGTACGCCTGAACCAGTTAAAGCGTTTGTCTTTTGTGTGACTATAGGTTGCATAGTGTGATAAGGGAAAGCCCGAGATGGCATTTTTACTCATTTCGTTGTTCATGTTTTGAATTATTATTTTAAGCCATAAATTGCTGTTTCTACGGTATAGTGAGATAAGGTGAGGGTCAGTGATACGGCCCGTGTGGTTGTGTTGCCAATATTCGTGTTCATCTGCAGAACACAGGGTGTTCATGGTTTCAGTAATGCACGACGCGGTTACAACATCGAAGACACTATCAATACCGTACCCGCCCTGGCAGACTGCCGTCCAGATTATTTGGTGGTTAGTGTCAACTGGGCAGCCCAGGTATTTGATTATAAACGAAGCTATCATTTTGTCTAATTCAATTGCAACATTCTTTGAGGAGTTGGCAATTGCTGAGGTAACTTTAAGGGGGTACGCCATCCTCGGAACTACAACCGCATTTATAACATATCTTAGCTGGTGTAGAGTCATGTGTTGCAGTTGGATGGATGTGAGAGTGGATTTAAGTCTGTCGATAAGGATTTCCGCCTGTTTGTCCCATTTCCCATTTAGTGCAAACCATACTCCGAGGTATCTGTTTACCTCTTTGCTGTTAGAGAAATCGAGAAATTCTGGTGACTCAGGGGGTATCCATTTCGCATCAATGGAAGGACTCGAGTCATTGGTATTGGGCTCCCAGGTGACCCCCAGAGATGAGTAAATCATCACACAGGTCATATCGTGTTACTATTTTGCCCTGGGGTTTGATGCGCTTTCTGTAAGAGTATTTGGATTTCTTAACATTGATGGGAATGCCGATGAAGCTCATAAATTCATTAACTATACCTAGCATGTCTTGAACTTCGTCTTTAGGTTTTCCCACGAGCATGATGTCATCACAGAAGAACCGTGCAAAGATATTTAAAGGGGTGTCCTTTTCTAATAAGTTTTGAGAGGGAGGAATAACATTATTTCCTGGTTTGTCTGGTCTATGGCGTTCCGAGTTGAGTTCGTATCCATATGTGGTTCCTGTCGGGTTTGCACCGTTTGCTCTTTTTGCTAACCAAATTGCCAGAATGTCCATAATGGCTACAAACCTTAGTGGGCTCAAAACTTCTCCCTGAGGAACTCCACATTCGAGGGACCATTCATCTGTGAGGCCTTCTTCAGTAAGTACCATTCTAGAGGCATCGTTGGTGATGTCTGAGATGATGTTAATTATTTGTGATGGGAGTCCTAACTTTCTGAGCGCTAAATTGCTCATCCAGAATTCAGCTCTGTCAAATGCGTGTTTGAGGTCCAGGTAAACTACGTGGAGGTCTTTGTCGTATCTATTGGCATCCGAAATTACTTCATTCAAAATTTGGAGTGAGTCATCTATGTTTTTATTCGGAAGAAAGGCATCTTGAATGGGAAAGAGAATGGGGTGGGTATTGAGTATTGTTTTGAGACGGTTAGCAATTATTGTATTAAATAGTTTAAGACCCGTTTCCAACATTGTGAGGGGTCTGGAATTATCTATGGTACATGGTGCAGAGGGTTTTTTAGGGATTGGAAGGATGACTCCAGATTTTGCACTCTTAGGAAATCTCCCAGTTATAAGAATGTGGTTAAAAAGTGAGACAGTAACTTCTTGAAAATTCTCTGGGCCCTTGATCCATTGCGAGTATCTCATCCCTGAGGGTCCTGGTGCTGTAGAGATACCACAGTCCGAGTATGCTTGTTGGAGTTCTTTGTGCGTGATTTCTGCCAATAGTCTTGCGGCGGCCGTATCGGGGATTTTAGGGCTATCCTTGAGAATGGCAGTGAGCCACTGTGGGAGTTCATCTGGCTCATTCGGGTTAGTAGAAAATAATTTTTTATTTTTGTATTCATCTAGTGTTGTGTTTAGTCTTTCTGATCTTGTCTCAGGTATCTTTCCATCACTACCTGGGGTTGCGGCTGCACCTTTTTCAGTAGGTTTCATCTTTCCCATGACTGTGTCTAGAAACCTCGAAAGGTTAGTTGAGAAAAGATGCTGCAGGGCTTCCTTTTCTCGAAGTTTGCGTCGTTCAATGTCTGTGTCTCTGCTTTTTTGAAAAGCATTTCTGATTATTACACAATTTTCATGTAATCGTAGTCTCCATGTGGCTGCTGCTTCATTATGTTTGGGTTGGAGCAAGGCAAACGGTAGTGTGCGGGCAGCCTTTTTGGCTTGCTTTGGAATGTTACTAACATGAGTTCTTGTGTCCAAATATTTGATGATGCGGCGTACTGTGTTTAGCCATTTGTATATATAGTTAGATACTGCGGATGGTCTTTCGGACCTCCCAGTTTTGTTCAGATTCTTGGTGCCAAAGGCGTCACTTGCCGCCTGATGTGCCAATTTGTGCAGGGTATCCCATGTCGCGTCAGGTTGCATTTCCTTGAGGCCAGTGTCGTCGTTTCTAGCTGCTTCCAAACCATTTTCCATTTCGAGTGTACTGTGTAGTCTTTCAGTGTAAGACACCCAGCCTGTAGCGTATTGGAATAAATGGGCTGTGCAGTCTATTTTTTCCGAATGCATCTCAGATCCGTACAGGCTCCAGAATTTAGCGGGCATATGGGGTTGTAGAAGGATATCCCAGCAGGTCATGTAATCATCTGTGCTAGATTTCGTGATTTTCTTAACTTCCAGTGAGCTGAATGAAAGGTGTCGCTTGAGATAGGCATTTACATCTTTCCTATTTAGTAGATGAGGTGAACCTATATGCCAAATGTTATCTTTAACGTTATGACCTAAGTTGAGACCACCTTCTGGCATCCCCTTTCCTCTAGAGAGTAAGTGAGCTGCATGCCATGGGCTATTAAGGTGAATCCACCATTCCTTGGGTTTGTTGTGCCATTTTAGACATTGTTCCATGCTGTCTGTCTTTTCATTTTTTGCTATGAGCTTGTTCATTGTTATGGGGCTGCCGTCTGTATTATCCCGTCTAAGATCGAGATCAGTGGTGTCACCCTTGATGGTGCTGATAGCGGCTCTAGCTTTGTTTTTATTGATGCACGCGTGCACAAGTTCATTTGTGCTGTATCCGTTTGCTTCAAGGAGTCCTACAATATCTTTCTTGTTTATTTTCCTTTTTGTATCCTTATTTTTGTTTGTCATTCTGATTGGGTACCCTGGGTACTCATCATGTGTGGTTTCCTTGGCACCATTAAATCTAGGTGTTGCCAAAGTTGTATCGGTAGAAATCTCCGGTTTGGTGTCGTTTTGAGGGAGCTTAAATTCAGCCCATACTATCCCGTGGTCAGAGATGATATAAGGGTTTTCCTCCGTCCATCCAGTTTTAACTGTCAATTCTGCCATTGATAGTTGTGTTGGCCATGATATGGGTAAGTTTTGCTTTTGAGTTTTTGGATATAACATGTGTGAAAATCTCCGTGTTTGGATTACGGTCCATTATCAGTTCATTAAGAGAACATCTGTCATTGTTGAAATAAGTTAAAAGATGCTTATTCTTCTCAACATGCTCTTGATATGACATGTAATTTCCACCTGACACCCGCTGATTTGGGGTAATGGTACAGTTTTTGTCACCTATCTCTATGTAGGCCTTTTTTGGATTATTTCCTGCCTTTCCTGCCCAGTCAGTTAGTGTGTCATATAATTCCATTTGTTCATCTACTAGTGTGGCATCATTCATATAGCCACTAGCTATGTAAAGCTCAAACCCGTTATTTCCTGAAAATTTGGTCATTACTGCTCTCTTTGCGTCTCCATCAATTGTGGTAACCGAGGTGGAAAGTGGTAAGCTTTTCGGGTTCCATAGGATCATGGAACCAATGGAAGCTCTTTCATTTACATGAGATGTGCGGAATTGAATTTCTTTTTGTGTCATTAGGGTTTTTATTAATGCAAGGTTTTCAGTATTCACCTTGGTTTCTGATATACATATTATATCGGCCCGTCTGTCAATTAAAAGATTGCATATTGTTTCTAATTTAACCAAACTGTCGTTATCTTCTTTGTGGTGTCGGAGGCCTCTCAGATTCATACCCATTATGATCAAATTGTCAGAGTGTTGTGCTATTTGTAGTTTTGTAAGTCGGTCTAACTCTTCTGACTGTTTAGTGACGCTTTTGTGTTTCGCTTTTTGTAGTATGCATCTGCCATCTGCGTCATAGATGTTCTCACAGTCAAAGATTTTGTTTGTGCATTTGGTTTTAAGGATTATTCTCTTTTGTTTGTGAGAGTGTTTCCTGCGGTATCCATATGTGCGAGGTTCGCAAGAGAGCTTTCTTTTGCCTGAGATGAAGTGATTATAAGCAGTGTAGATGGGTTTACCGTCTTTGTTTTCGGGATTTGGCTTTGTTGGATGTGCATCAACTTTCGGGAGGTGAGTTCTTAGAGAGTGTCGTATGGTCGAAATGGCTTTGTTATTTTCGTGTTTGGTTATCCTAGCTTCTCTGCCCGTTTGTGGTAGAATTCTAATATTTAGGTTTTCAAGTTCGTATAGTAGATCTCTGTTTAATTGTGCTGCCGAGAAGAATTTAGTGTTGTGCAGGATGTGAAAGGCTTTGTGGGCTAGTGTAAAATTGAAAATCCCCATGTTGTTCGGATGTACTCCCAGTTTCAAGGTTATGCGGTGCGCACTCAGGTCTTGAGGGAGGAGTGTGAGAATATCTTTTTGGTGTTTATTGGTAGGGATATCAAAATCACAATAAATAATCTTTCTTTCTGGAATGATGTGGACTGCAGTTGACCATATTTCATTGATCACAAGAAGATGAATTTGAATGTTGGTGTTATCCGTGTTCGAGGTGTGATGATATTTCCTATGTGATTCGATGGTTTCTGAAACAATTGTTTCATTAGTGGTGTGTGTCTTCCATTTCAGCTTAAAAGTTTCTATCAGAGTTTCTATCTGTTTTTTAGGTGTGGCACCTCTACGTGTGAGGACATGGTGGGCAGGTGAAGTCATATTAGAGCCGCTGATTGCAGCGTCATTTCCAGTGGGCTCCAGGTTTTTGAGCTCCAGCGTGTTGCGGGTATTATTGGCCGTCAGCCCTAATTATTTCCTCATTTCTAATCGGTATTTATGTATTTCCTTTTGCATTGTTTTGTCGCCATACTCCCCACTACATAGGTCACATTTTAGGTGCTCGAAAAATGTGGTCTGATGTGAACCTTTGTTCCATTGGGCCCATCTGAAGGCGGTTTTTGCTACCCATGTGCCACAGTTGTATGTATCTGTTTGAAATGTATCCTTGCTAATAGTAACTGTGAATTCCTTAAGTTCTGTGGTGGCTTTGAGATTTTTCAGCCAGGTTGTGAGTGCTACCACAATCATATTGATGGTTTCTCTTTCGGCATTATCTCCAAAAGGGTCATATATGTAAGCATCTATTTTTCCGGATGATGATAAGCGGATCATTATGAGACGCCAATGTATATTGTCACACACGCCTATTTGTGTGTGGCCATATTTTTCGAGTCTGCTGTTAATGAGTTGTGTGAGTTTTTGGTCCTCCACTGTCATCTTCAGCATCATGTCCGTGAGGTCCATGGGGGCAATGGTACTCGGGTCCCGTATTTTCATGGCATCACCAACATGAGTTGCATTTAACCACCCCTTTTCCGAGAGAAGTGGTTCCGTAGCCATTATATTTTCATCTACTGCATTATCTACGGTGCCTGCTCCACCGCTCAACATCTGATCAGGTTCAGGCATATTATGTTGTTTGGTGACGTTATTCTTTTTTCGGTGAATTTTATGTTTCGTTATTCTTAGAGGTGATTTCATTTTAGATTTCTTTGTATTTTGGGTCCGTGTCCTCTCCCAAAGCCATGCCATTTGGGGGTTTTGAATCATGTATTTCAAGGCGCTCTTGCTTATCCTTTTGCAGGCCTTAGGTCTCTTGTGGGCTAGGTGTATTATGACTCTAGGCCCCGGGAAATATTGTTTAGGGTACAACTTCATTTTGCTAAGTCCCGTCATTAGGTGGAAGAGCATAATAAAAGTCCCATGAGAGGTTGCTTGCAGTTCCGCTTGTGTTTTGATATAGTTTATCTCACATCTCAAAAAATGCCGCATTATGTAATATGTCATAATCATGCTGCCGCTTACGTCTTTGTCAGTTTTCATCTCCATATAGCAGCATTTAAATTAGCCTTATGCCGCATCGTGTTTATTGGACTCAGAGTTTGTTTATCCGAAGAGCGCTTCAATATTTTATCCGTCCTTATAAGGTTTGCTGCTTTCCGTTCTGAAGTGTTTGAGGGCCATGATAAGTTGACCATAAATGGAAATTTATTTTGGTGCCTTATAGTTATTTGATACATATATTGTGTTGAATTAACAGCCCGTATTTTGAAGTTAAACGCATTCCATTTCAAGTTATTTGGAGACCGAGATAAGTTATCTGTAGGCCGCTTGGCTACATTCCGTGTGTCTTTAGCAAGACCAGTGCGCACCTTGCTTCCCCCATTCCCGTGGCTTCTGAGCATTATTGTGCTCTCCGTGTTACGCGTTACACCCGCTTGGTGCCTCCCCTCAGCTACCATATCGTTTATTTGGGCATTCCTCTTTCGCACATGGCTTCGTATATGTCCTCGGGTCCCTTCCCTGAAATTTTTTGGTTCTAGGCTCTTTTTTTGCAAATTTTCGATTTTTAACGAATTGTGCCTTATGCAATTCGCTTCCGGTCCAAGGTTGTCCGTTTGCCTTTATTTTTTCCCTACTATCCCTTATTGTCATATATAAGCATTGTGTGAAATATTTTCGCCCAATTTTACTCCTACGCACCTCTACCAGTCCCATATTCCCTAGGTATCGACTCAAGAAGTTAGGGTTTCTCATTATTTTGGTGCTTATAGCCGCCTTTTCCCCTAAAATCATGCGTTCGTGCTCCCGGGCCTCTCGTAAAATTATTTAATCATTACTATTAAGGTGTATTGCATTCGGTTCTAAGTTGTTTAAACACCAAGCTAAGTTCGCCGTGACCCGCTTCAGGTTAGCAGCAAGCCGCTTCGGAAAGTATATGGGTTTATTTGGGCTTTCCGCGGTCCAAACAAGTTGCCGTATCAAAGTTTCGTACATGTGTGTTATGTTCACATGAAAGTGTGTCAAGTTATCAGTCTGATATATGTTATCAGACTGCCGTGTTAAGTTAACACATATGTGTGTTAAGTTGACATACTGTTGCCTTAAGTTAACAGCCTGCCGAGTTCGGTTTGAGGACTGTTTTCTTAAGCTATCAGAGGTGTATATTATGCTAACAGACTGTATTGTCACACTACCAAACCAGCACTTATTAGTGGCATAGAAACTAGTTAAGTTACTAACATTTTTAGTGACTTCTATGTATCTGTTTGAAAGGTTTACCGTACTGTTTATTTTCCGACCCAACAGGTGTTTAACTATATCTATGACCTTATTGTTGAGCTGGTTAGTACTGCCCTCCGCAGTGAGTGTACACACAGTATGTCTCACCAGTCTGGTGGGTGTGCTAGCAGTTGACTTGTGAATTTTCACAGACAGGGTGAGAAAGTTGGAGATCAAATTGAGCAGGGCAAAAAATAAACTGACACTACTGGCTTGTTTAAGTCGATTGTAAACAGAGGCAGCACAATTTTGAGTTGGAAAAGAAATGCAGGTGTGTGCTGGAGAATTAGCATAAGATGGAACTGTGTGAACAGCTCTGAGATGCCGTGTGAATGTTTTACTGCTATCACTCATACTTAGAGTGTTGTGCTGTGTTACACGATGAGCAATATCAGGCAGCTCTGAAATTAACAATTGAAAGCCGATCAATGTCTGGTGGTGCCAATGGGAGTACAACCTAGATGCCAGCTTTTCAACACAATGGCAACCTGAAATCTTTCGGAGAGGAAAGGCAGCAGAATTAAGTCTCAAAGTCCATATCTTCCAATGCTTTAAACCTGTTTTGCAACTCAGCTCCTTCTTGCTGAGCAATTTGAGTGAGCTGCTCTCTCCTGCCGCTTCCTGCAGTTTTCTTCCGTTCCCCTGGGCTTGGTGTCGGTTCGGATTGTGCAAGAGATCTCTTTTTCCCTGCCGGATTGCAGTTTGTGTTAAGTTACAAGCAAGGAATTCAAGACAAGTGGAAGAAGCATAGCAGCAATGTAAAACATAATCACAGAAGGTGTGTGAAACTTTGTTACATTTAATGCAAGCTGAGCACCTGCAGTTTCGGGGGTGTCCACCGTGCCTCTGAGGTGTGCGGCTGGGAGCCTTCTGATCAGTGCTCTGGCCTGTTCCTTCACCAAATCCTGGCGGGATGTTGCTCTCAGCTGGTGGCACGCTGGGCTCTGCGGGCTGGGATGCCGAACCAGTGAGTCCGTAAATCTTTACGGGGCAGTTTTTTGAGCTGTGGCCGTTTGCTGCTCTACCCTCACAGCTTCGGCAAATCAAGGCGGAGCACTTCGAGATGAAAACTGTGCCTAGACCAGACCAATGGTACTCCAGAGGGAGTGCGTACATAGCATGATCTTTGTTAGTTCTGTCAATCCTAGCTGGTTCTGGGTGCCTGCCAAGTCCTGATTTCGGTTGAACAAAAATTTGTCTCACGAGTCTCGATCTTTTCTTTTTACCGCCTGCCCTTGTGTTGACTGTGAACGTCTGCTGAAAGGTAATCTCTTTAATGAACTTTGAGAATGGCGAGGCTTTGATGTGGTTAAGAATGTGAGCTAGCCTCGGCTGCTTTCCGGCCCTGTATGCTTTGAAGCCCAAAGTAATGCACGTTAGTTTGCTACTCTTGGGCGTAATGAGAAAATCCTGGCCGTCAGCTACCACGATTGCGTATTCCACCAGGACTCGGGCCTCCTCAATCGAGGCAACTTTCACGTGCATAAAGGGAGTGGCACTGTCAGGGTATTTTTTTCCCTCTACGCTGAAGATTGCAACTGACTTCTGCGATTGGAGCAACACCGTTTTAAGCAACCTGCCTACTTCTGAGATCTCGCGCTCTGTGAAGGGGCCTGCTGTCGTGGCACCCAGTCTCTTGACTTTGACCGATGCGAGAAAATCGTCGTTCTGCAGTCCACCGTCCTCGTCGTCCGTGTCATAATCGTCGTTCTCTTGAAGCTCTCTGTTTAAATTCTCGAATATATTCCTCTGCCTCGTCAAACGCTGCAAGATCGAACTCGTCCTCTTCCTCGTAGTCTTGCATACCCACAGGTCCCTGTTGACAGAAAAGAATTGTGTCCAATGACTCTTGTAAATTTGTCAGGGGGCAGGGTGTGATGGAGTTTGATGCGGTCTCTTGTTTAATTCTTAACCGCAATGTGTGGCGTGCCCAAGTAGAGGGCGTGCCCCGTTGTGAAAGCCAAGTAATGGAAGTCAACTGCTCAAGTAATTTTATGCCGTTTTGGCTCACCTCGTTTGGTGTGCGATCTTCCGCAGGAGGTGCTTCAGTGGAGGGTTGTGGGATCTCCTTGGAGGCGGTGTCCATAAGTTTTCCCAGAGAGTTGGCGAGCTGCAGGTGTTCGCTATTGAGGTCGTGGTCCCCTTTGTGAATGTTCTCGAATATCTTCTCCACAGCTGACAGTACACGCGTGTACTGGTCAAAATCCAGCAGCTGCTCTCCGCAGTTGCACAGGCTCGCCACGTCAATCTCACCCTTCGATGCTCCCAAGATTTTCTTGGCAACGTCGCTTGCCCCAGCAACCAAAACAACTTGCTCGCCGTCTCTCGTCGCCACATAGAAGAGATCACAGCAGTGCTGCATACAAATTTTCCGGTGCGTTAGTAATGCTATTTTATTAGGGTGTCTGCGGGAAAATGCAAGTGTCGCAACGTTGTTATTGTCAGCTTTTGTCAAAGCTTTGCGATGTTCTTTCCGCGAAAACAATGCTCACGTGAAATTTCAGGTGCTACCATAATTTTCCGGTGCTTTAGCGATGTTATTTCGCTGGAATGTCTGCGAAAAAATGGAAGAGTTAAAACGTTTTGGCAGTCAGCTTTTTCAGGGTTTCGCGATGCTTCTTTCCACAGCAGCAATGGGCGCGTGAAATTTCAGGTGCTAACATAATTTTCCGGTGCTTTAGCGATGTTATTTCGCTGGAATGTCTGCGAAAAAATGGAAGTGTTAAAACGTTTTGGCAGTCAGCTTTTTCAGGGTTTCGCGATGCTTCTTTCCACAGCAGCAATGGGCGCGTGAAATTTCAGGTGCTACCATAATTTTCCGGTGCTTTAGCGATGTTATTTCGCTGGAATGTCTGCGAAAAAATGGAAGTGTTAAAACGTTTTGGCAGCCAGCTTTTGTCAGGGTTTCGCGATGCTTCTTTCCACAGCAGCAATGCGCGCGTGAAATTTCAGGTGCTAACATAATTTTCCGGTGCGTTAGCGATGCTCTTTTACTTGGTTGCCTGCGCCATAACGTTTTTACAGTCTGCTTGTTCAATGCTTTACAATGCTTATTTCCGCAGAAGCAATGCGCTCGCGAAACTACAAATGCTAACATAATGCTTATCACAGTATCTTTCACACAAGAGAGGGGGAAATTACAGTTACTTACTTTGAAGATTGTGGTCGTTAGAAGGACTCTGTTTCGTAACTCGAGATCGCCGAAGTAAACAGTGACGTTTAATTCCACTTCGTTCCCCAAGTCTTCCTTCACTGCCTTGATGAATTCCGTGTATAGACACGAGCCTATTTCGATCTTGTCGAGTCCTGAGGACTCCCACTCAGTGAATTTGGTCTTGATCTCACCGCTGCGTTTTTTATTTCTTCAAGTGTCGCGGCTTTATCCCAAGCCTGTCCTAGCTGACGCTCCGATTCGTTCTCCATATCTGCTGAAAACGCAATGGAAGCAAACACCAAGGAAAGGATTAGAGATGTTTTTTCCCAAAGTCTCTTGTACGTTTTGTTTTTTATCTTCTTTTTCCGATGTTCGTATTTGCGAAAGGTCTTTGGTTCCTCGCGAGCGCAGAGCAGAGCTCTTTGCTCACTTCACCAGGCTTATTTTTACGTATCCTGCCCGCAGAGTTTAACTCTTTAGGCCAAGACACGGGTCAGCGAAAGACAATCATAAAAGAATTTTGCAGGAAGGACACACTGTGAATAGGGTTTGGACATATCTAACGAAACAAGAAGGCGCAAATCACGCTGTAAAAAACAGCGCGCTTTTACCTTCGTTTTTATCTTCCTCCAGCTTCGAAAAACCTTCAGAAAATATTATATCATATCATTATTTTTCAGAAAAACATTTTCAGGTTCGCCTCATAGGGCGAACGCACTTTTTTTGAATTTGAGAGTAAGGAATAATATATCCTACCGACATATTCACGCGTGACAGAATATACTGTGTAAATTTAGGTAATGTAGCATGCATATGTGGCAAGAGTACCCTGGGTGAATCAAATGGCGAAGCAACGCCGAGCGATGGAACATGACAAACACCTATCTCTAAAATTGAATCAAAAAATTATTGGGCTTGACATCTCATGAAACAAATAATATTGAACGAAACGCTGCAATAAACAAACGGTAGATATATATTTGTTTCCACCCCAAAAACAAACTATTCGGCGTTTCGGCCAAGCTTATTGCTCGTGATTTCAGCAATTAGAATCAATAATCAAGACACGGTACAGTATATTGGTTTGTGTGTGGAATACCCTTTAATCGATAAAGGGATACTGGAATGTCCTAGTTCACTAGATATCAGAAAGTCCCGAACTGCCAGGGCTCGTTATGCGAACGCTATGTTGACGCGGCTGCTATTGAACAGTAATCAGCCAAAAGTAATATTATGGTGGGTTATGAGTGCAGCAGTTTGGTGACCATACGTGCTTGCTTGAGCCCAATGCTCCTCCTATACTTCCCGTGCCCTCACACATCTCATGCGTTACCACCATCGGGTTGTGAACCCGAGGGCACTGGGTGAACTTCCCGCATCGGCTGGTCGATATAGCCTTTGATGCTCGCATGCTGTTCATTTCATGCTAGAAGCGAAGACGCGTCTTATCAGGACACTTCGGTTCTTCAAGATTTGTCTTGCTTCGCCATCTCGATGCCATATACTTGGCCTCTCGATGACAGATGTCACTCACCTTAGGTGGATGACAGACATTATGACTGTACATGTCATAGTCGACCGTACTGACAACACGGATAGTAAAAAAGCGGTGGAGCAACGAAAGTCTAACCACAGAGCGTCCAGTTCCGAACTGGCGAACTTCTTGATACTCCACCGCAGTAGCCGAGAATAAGGCGCGGCAGTAATTTTTTTGGTAAATTACTGGGATGGTAATTACCGGTAAAATTACTGGTAATACCACCCCCTCAGATCGAATTACCTGCCATACTTAAGAAATTACTGGTAAATTACCATGGTAATTGGTAATTACCATGGTAATTTTTTTGATTACCGTCAGATTACTAGAATTTTACCTTTTCAGCCGCCAGATCGAATATTTATTTTTGATTTTTTAGGGTCCTTAAAAATATTAGTGCACTGTTTGCATGATACAGCCTCTCATCAGATTATTCAGGACACTCAGTCAAGATGGCGGACGGGGATGTTGCCGAAATGGTGGAATGGGAGGGACCGAATAACAAAACAATCAAGGTGACCAAGCAAGTTTTCGACGCCCTTAACACGCCGTTCCGTGGACAGGGGGGCTTCGGTGCACAACACTTGTACGTGCTGTCTTTCTTTCACGACAACGCAGAGTACTTGGAGACCCTCGACCCAGTGAACATATGCAAGAAAAACGTGCGCACCTCGCTAGTTTGCAAGTTTGACTCGACATGCAAGACGAACGTTGCCTTCCACCAGATCAATTCTGGCAAGCTCATCGAGAAAGTGATAAAGAATGCAAACGTTCCAGATGAGGCAAAGTTTAAAATCAGTGAGCACTCGTCAGCGAAAGCAGTATCTGAGTGGCGCGCAACTTATGAGAAGAAAAGGAAGCAGTGCGAAGAATCAGATGCGACAGGCCTCGCCGCTGCTGAAGAAGCTGTTGCTGAGACGTTGGTGGACCCCTCTGCAAGCAAGCGTCGAGAACGCCAAACCGCACTCAAAGATTTTGGTTTTCAAGTCTGCTCTGAGATGCAAGTTATCGCGCTGAACTTCTTGCTGGGTTGCTTCTTTTTCGCGTGCAAAATTCCGTTTTGTGTCGTGGAAAACGTTTTCTTCGTCGCCTTCATAACAGCACTGTGCCCAGCGTATGCCAAGCATCTTCCATCGAGCTCCACTCTCCGCAGGTATGTACTTACGTAAAAGTTAGATCACACTAACTATCTTCGCTGAAACGCAAATGCTTGCTGCACGTATTCTGCAGGTATTCCAGCCTTCCTTGCCTCTTACACGGTGCTCACGCACGCTCTATTGTTTGCGCGTTTGTTTGCGTTCAGGTCTATCTTGGATGACGTTTATGAGGAAACTATAGTGTCCACCAACGCTGCCTTGGACAACACTCCTGGTAAGAGAACCCTAGCACTCGATGGGAAGACGAACACCGTCGGTCGTGCGACGTGCAACATAGGCGTGAGCAAGCTGGGGATTTCTGCATGTAAGCAACAAATATTTCGGTAAACGCGAGCACAGTGGACGAGTTCAGGCGAATTTCGTGTACGAGGAAATTAAGGATGAAAGCGACAAGTACCAAGCAGTGTGCGCTGATAACACTGGAAGTATGCAGGTAGTGTCTCTCACTGTTTAAAGAGGCCGGATCTTTTCACATTTTGCACTTGCTGAGTGCGTTTCAAAGCAAGAGCACACATTGAAGATACACAACGAGTGTTGCATAGGAGGGTACGAATAGGCTCGCCGGATCTTTTCAACTTTTGCACATATGTGTTTAGACTCGCTTGCGTTGCTCCACCACTGTTCACAGAGGCTGGATCTTTTCACATTTTGCACATGCTGCGTGCGTTGCTCCACCACTGTTCAAAGCCGCCGGATCTTTTCACATTTTGCACATGTTGAGTGCGCGGCAAAGCAAGAGCACGCATTGAAGATGCACAACGAGTGCTGCATAGGAGATTACGACTAGGCTCGCCGGATCTTTTCACCTTTTGCATGTAAACAATGTTTAGACTTGCGTTGCTCCACCACTGTTCAAAGCCGCCGGATCTTTTCACATTTTGCACATGTTGAGTGCGCGGCAAAGCAAGAGCACGCATTGAAGATGCACAACGAGTGCTGCATAGGAGAGTACGACTAGGCTCGCCGGATCTTTTCACCTTTTGCACATATGTGTTTAGACTTTCGTTGCTCCACCGCTTTTTTACTATCCGTGTGGCACAGGTCATGTTCCGTTTATTGGCTCTATGGTTCCCTTTCTTGTACATCATCGGCTGCTGCGTCCATATTTTGGACCTTGTCATTGAGGACCTTTGCAAGATTACTGAGCTTGCAGATATTATATCACAATTTTATTTTATCACTGTTTTCTTAAAGCGATATGCGATGCTATGAGAGACTTTGTGTGATAAACAAAGAGAAGTGTTTGGCTCTCGCGCCCGCAAACTGAAGTTGTTTCCACTCACTCGTTTTTCGTACGCATATATCATGATTGCGACAGTTCTTTACAACTGGACTGTGCTTCGAGATATTCCTGAGTGGCCATAGTACTCAGTCGTGAAGCAAAAGGTCATCGCGCGCACCCCTACGCATCTTGCAGACTTTGACCGTTTTGAAACGCTTGTGGGCAACACACACTTAAAGAAAAAGGGCGAAGCCGCAACAGCTATTCTGCAACCTTTGTCGGATATGCTTCACTACCTTGAGGGGGAAAAGGTCCCACCATCACACTTACTGCCCCTTTATGTTTTGTATTATGAGCTGTTACCAACTGCCGGAACTACTGGCTGTGGGTCAACGCCCGCGGGATAACGTAGAGCTGAATGCTCCTGTTGGCGAGACTCTCGCGGCGCAGCAGGGACGCTCCCCTTGATGACGTCGATGAGCGCACGACGTCCATCTCGGTCAGCCGAAGAGTCCGTACCGCGAAGCCAAGTGTCAGCTGCAGAGTTCCGCTCCACGACGAGGGCCAACACGTCGTAGAGCAGCCCATTAACCTTCTCGATAACCAGAGAGGTGGGGTCGTCGAGGTGAAAGGGGGTCACGTCCAGCCCAGCGGACTCGAACTCACTCCGAAGCTGCACCACCAACTCGGAGAGGCGGTCGGTGTCGTCGGTACCACGGTAATGATGTTTCTTGGAACCAAGGATATCCTCGCGGATACCCTTGGCCCAAGCCTGATGTAGTCGCCCCTTGTAGATGGCGTCGACGTTCGCATGCTGGTCAACCAGGTACCTCCGTAGCGCGATGTCGTCGTCGTCCTTGCTGGCAGCAGCAGGGGGCACCACAGGTGGGGTGCTGGCGGTCGGGGTGTCCCGAACCGCATCCAGAAGCCGTATTGAGGCGTCCAGGTCGGAGTCCTTCAATAGGCGTTTGCGTGCTCGTGTATATGAAGCCATTACTCTGACAGCCAGAGAAAAGACGGTGCGCGGCTGCACGTTTGGGTGTTCTGGCGGAATTGAAAGGGAGACGTAGAGGCAGAGCGTGCGGAGAGGCCATTCGAGCGTGGAGCACGTGCAGATGTCGTCATGGTCAAAGGTGCCGCGAACACCAGCTCAAAATACGTAAACCCACGGGATCAAGGTATGTAAAACAACGCAAATGAACATTGCCAAAACCGAGCCATTGCAACGCGCGGTGCTCATACTCGCGGCCTCAAAAGCTGTCTACCGCAAAGTCATCCCATAAATCCTAGTTGCACCCAAACGCGCAAGTGCGCACCACCTTTTCAAGCGGCTGATTAGCCAATCATGGCCAAGAAAGCAAGTGGAATAAAAGCGTGGATGGGGTCACGACCTACTGGAATATCCTAGTTCACTGGATATCAGAAAGTCCCGAACTGTGTGTGGATAAACTCATAAGATAAATAAACCTTAAGCTAGATATATCCGGAACGGTCTTGGACGGTCTCGGAGTCTAGCCTACCTGTGACACGGCGGGTGTCACAGCACGAACTTACAGATCAGTCAGCAGTCCAGAGTTGGCCTAGGGATCTGTCATAGGGGCCTGCACCGGGACTCCCGGTTAGGGCTGCCTATGCAGATTTCAGCAAGGGATACCCAAATTTTGGGGATGTTCTTTTGGTGCCAAATAGCTACAGAATCTCGGCTGCACTTTGCACCTATACAGGGGATCACAGGATCAGAGTACGGTACAAACGGTGCGCCCAAATTTCGTCCGACGAAATCACAATGATCGATTCAGATTAAAAAATCAGGGTTTTTGATGCACTGTATGTTAAACCTAACTCGTTTTTTCGAAGCACTGTAAGTTCTCATGTATTAGTATGCCCCTTAGGAAGCATACTGATATTTCAACTTGTTTCCAACGCTGTCCTACGTATTCACCTGAGAATAATCTTGAAATCGAGCCTCATTTCGTGAAATCGAGCCTCACACCTTGGAGTGCTCAATCGAGCATCCGCTATGCAACGGATGCGCAAGAGCCTCAGCATCGATGTTATGTTCCCCCTTTTACCTAGCTCAACGCCAACCAAAAGATACAAGCGAAAATCAACCGAAAATCGGTTGTACTTGGGAAGTTGAAATTTATTTGCGCAAAGCGCCAAGCTCGTGGGCATCTCAAACTGTTGAGAATGGCACACTTGATCCCGAGATTGTTGGTACCCCCATGTTACTAACAGTCTTGGGAATAACAGATGACCCATATGCGTGCTTAATATCACGCAGATGGTTCATATGAATCAAGTCAAAGTAGGACTGCCAGCCCTTTTCGCTCCGGGACGGGAAACCAAAATGAAAACTGCAAGTGGTCTCAACGGCGAAAATCATTCCGATCGGCCGCTCTGAATCGCTAAAATCATCATTCTGTCATTTTCGGCGGTTCTGAGCCATCAATCGAATTCATGGCCCATTGCGAAATTTAAGTATGTAACGTCGGACGAAATTTGGGCGCACGGTTTGAACTGTATCACATTTTGAACACTTGCGGTATCCAAATGTGCATGATGTTTTCATAAACCTGGCAGGACTGCATAAAGGGATACCCAAAATTTGGGTTTATATATTTTTAAAATGCATGGAGAAGGTATCTTTCCGCCTTTGCTGGAGATCGGAATGCATTTGGTATTACATAGTTATAGACAGCATTACTCTAAAAATCTGCATGTATTTTGCCAAAAACTTCGTGACATTTGTTTTTAAAAAATATGTCGCCTCACATTCCTAAAATATTTTTGAAAAACTATCCCCAAAATTTGGGGATCACTTTATACAGATTACAAAAACGGCACCAATGTTCGAAAACCCCTCTTAAATCCTAGAGTTGCGGCGCCCCTTAATGTAAACCACCAGTGAATCTTGAACTATATGTCCAAATGCCAATACTGGCTTCATCAACAGGGACCTGTCGAAATGTGAAAAATGAACAGGCTTTTCCCTAAATACTACACCACAGAAGAATCACTAGGCAACACGAAGCAAGAGAAGCTGTTCTACCCAAAAATCGGTACAGCGAAGAATGCAATTTACATATGAAAGCGATCTCCCTACTCTATGCTGCCCCTGTCAACGCTGCCTCCTTCTTTGCAAGTTTCTTCACCTGTTACAGCATGAGCGGCGTCCACATCACATCATGCCATCACACATGTACATACCACGGATCGCACCAAGCAAATGATCAAACACCTTCTTGCACGCGCAGGCTCATCTTCGGGGCTCCAGGGCAACGACGCAGTCTGTGAGAGGCAAGTGCTGACCAGATACCAGATACAGACCAGTACAAGATGTGGAGCCCCACCTTAAGGATAGCAAAGAGTGCTGCGAAAGCCAGGAGCCCGGCAATTGAGAAGGCGGCAGTGGCCGCAGTGCGCTGGGCCCCAACCCAGAGCACTGTGCCAATGTTGGCAGCAGTTGCTGCAATAATACCCTGCACGGTGGCAGCCTGCATCATGGACACGCGATTGAGGGCGCGCTCTGCCTCCAACGCCCGCACCCGTAGCTTGAGGTCACCACTTTCCAGCCGTGCTACAGTTGTGTCGAGCCTTGATACACCATCAGGCGCCTGGATGAACCCTCGCACCCCTCACACCCAGCGGCATTAGTGATTTCTATCTTATACTTGACCATTTGAAGCGCAATGCCTGCGAGCTCAGAATTGTCACTCGGTCGATCATTGAGTTGCGCGCCGGAGGCAATTTTCAGACTTCCAGAAGCTCTGACTACTATCGCCTCGGCCTTCGTAGTCGAAGCAATATATCATACATGAATCTCTTATTTGAAATTGTCGAGAAGGTCCCAAAATTCAAACAATAGGAACATTTTCTAGCCTGATCTGGATTCTGCATGTCAAACCGCCGAACCCTCATTGGCTCATCGGAATGCATGGAGAGCACATGCATTGGCTGCTGGTCCTGGTTTAACATAAGCGAGGATAAAACCTTTTTCAATCGGCAAGTTCCTTCCGCCAGGTGAAATTCCGTTGAGAACGTGGGGTGAAGATGTATTCGTGTGATACTCTGAACCGCGGAGTTCGAGCACTTCCAGAAGAACGCTCAGAAGGCTGGAAGGCAGTTTTGCGTATCGGCATGATGTTGCTGCCAGGCTCTCAAGCGCGCCATTGGAGGATGATGAAAGACTTGGCGACTCATGAGATACACCTTGGTCAACAGTGTGATACCGGTTGATTAATCATTCGGCTATTTCATCAGGCTATTCTAACATACGCTCATAAGGAGTCCTGCCACGTGGCGCTGGTCCTGTGCCTGGATGCATGCCGGTGCTGGGTCTGCAGAGTGTAATGAGCTTGCGTCACACTTTTATAGCATCTTCTACCTTCTCCGTGCAGGGCCGACAGGGCGGAGTCATCTCAGCACGAAGGGGGGCGCACCTTGAACAAGTTGATCAGAGCGCGCGCCTGCGCCGTGGTCGCCTGCACTAGCCCTTGCTGCGCCTGTCACGCGCTCCAACCCATTCCCCTCTGCCAGCTTAATCCATCGGCACTGCCTGCCCGCCCTTCTTCTGGACAAGGTAGCCTGATGCCGGCTATAAGGGCCGTGCAGCCGCAGTCATTCATGACGAGGAAGCCCGGTGCCGGCTGTAAGGGCCGTGCAGCCGCAACCATTCGTGACGAGGAAGCACGCGAATAAATCAATTGCTGCAAGGACCGCAAACGATCTTGCTGGCATCTGAGGGAGCACATTTGTCGGGAGTATGCGGTGGCAGGCGGGGAATGACTCTGCGGGTGACGGACCTTGATGATTTGCGGGGTGCCCTCCAGCAGCAGGGCGCGCGCGTATGGCCGTGAGATCTCAGAGATGTCGAATTTCTTGTCGAGGCACTTGCCGAGGCCGTCCAGCACTGTGAACGCCCTGACGACGAATGTGAAGGTTGCGGGGAAGCGGAAGGGCTGGTCCGCGGCCACCAAAAGCAGGTCCTCCCCTGTGTCCACCCAGCGCGCCCAGAGGGCCATCACATGCGAGCGCGTTCCCTCCCTGCAGGCCAGCACATGCGAGCGCGTTCCCGCCCCGCAGGCCATCACATGCGAGCGCGTTCCCGCCCCGCAGGCCATCACATGGGAGCGCGTTTCCGCCCTGCAGGCCATCACATGCGGCGCGTTCCCGCCCTGCGAGCCATCACTACTGACGCGTTCCCGCCCGCCCAGGCCATCACATGCGGCGCGTTCCTCCCGCAGGGCAGCAAATGTGACGTTCCCATGCAGGTGGCCATGCACATGCGAGCGCGCTCCGCCCTGCAGGCCATCACATGTGCGCCCCTGCGAGGCCATCACATGCGAGCGCGTTCCGCCCTGCAGGCCATCACATGCGAGCGCGTTCCCGCCCCGCAGGCCCATCACATGCGACGCACGTTCCCGCCCACCGCAAGCCATCACATGCGGCGCGTTCCCGACCCGCAGGCCATCACATGCGAGCGCGTTCCGCCCCGCGAGGCCATCACATGCGGACGCGTTCCGCCACTGCAAACCATCACATGCGAGCGCGTTCCCGACCACGCAGGCCATCACATGCGGCGTTCCCGCCACTGCAGGCCATTAGCCTGCAGGGCGTCACATGCGAGCGCGTTCCCGCCCTGCAGGCCATCACATGAGAGCGCGTTCCCGCCCAGCAGGCCAACAAATGCGAGCGCGTTCCCGCCCCGCAGGCCATCACATGTGAGCGCGTTCCCGCCCAGCTAGCCTGCAGGGCATCACATGCAAACGCATTCCCGCCCTGCAGGCCATTAGCCTGCAGGGCATCACATGCGAGCGCTATCCCGCCCCGCAGGCCATCACATGCGAGCG
>LGRX02010003.1:0-30200 GCA_001247695.2 Cymbomonas tetramitiformis | reverse complement strand
CTCGCCGAGCCCACATCTCGCCAAGCCCACATCTCGCCGCCAAGTCGTGGGCGCACCTTCGTCTTTGCCGCTTTAAACTCATCCGAGTAGTTGGCGTCCGTCTCTCGCAGGTCCTCCTGCGTCTCAAGGCGCTCGTAGAAGCTGTCCAGGAAGAACTTTGCGGTGCGGCGAATGGGAGTCAGGTCGTTACCTGTGTTACAGCGCTTCCCCCATCTACTCCCCATCACGCCAGGAGGGTCCGACCAAAGGTGCAGTAAAGCCGCGGGCAGAGTAATGGGGAGCTTGAGGCACAGGTGCAAGTAGGGGAAAGCATGGACAGAAATTGGGAGGGCAGACAACAAGCCATGAAAGCTATGCCTAGAGAAATGGGGAGCGGGTAGCAGGCGGCAGGTGGCGGGAGTTATGCGCAGCGACATGGAGAACAGGGGCAAAGATGCAAGCAGGGGATGCGATGTGCGGACAAAGCGCAAGTGGGAAGAGTGGCAAGCAGGGCAGGGAGCACACCTGTGGGGACCAGAACCCCCATTTGGATCAGCCCCTCCAGGGCCGCCTCGGGTTTCCGCTCGTAGATAGAGTAAAAGAGTTTGAGCAAGCCCTCCCTCACCCCCGGCTGCAGCCGGCCCATCATGCCGAAGTCGTAATAGATGAGAGTTCCACCGTTTGTAGGGCTCACTGTGCGCCGCCACCTCCCGACCCCATTCCGCCCTCCTCCCCCTCAAATACAGGGATACAGCAATCACCCCTTCTCACGGTGGTCGGTATCTTGGGTTCTCCGATTTTGATGTAGGGGAGGGGAGTTAGCGGGCTGGCAGCAGCGGGCGGCCGCGAGGCGGGAAGCAAGGTAGAAAGCGGATTCGGAAAAGGAGCAGGTTTGAGAGAGGGCTGGAGGGTTCAAGTGGGATGCAGGGAGAGAGTCCAAAGGGATGAGTTAGGAGACCGCAGGGGGGGGCATTCGAGGGGTGGATGGGAGGGCAAGTCAAGGGATGCATAAAAAAGCAGAGCCTTCTTCCAAAACCCTAATAGCTGAAGGCACAACCTCGGTCCAAGCATTCCCGAGAGCTCATCCTTGACAAAAAGCGTCATTTTCATATTCGCTACACGCTGCACCCTCTCATTTCCTCCCCACAAAGATAAGGTGGAGGCGGGCGCACCTGCGATGTTGCCAGGGTGAGGATCCGCGTGGAAGAGGCCGAACTTGAGGGTCTGCAGGAGGTAGGACTCCACGCTGAGGCGGGCCAGGCGCGTCTTGTCGATGCCCTGCTTGTCCAGCTGCTCCACGTTGTTGATCTTGATGCCCGGCGCGTATTCCATTGTCAGCACCTTCTCTGAGCTGTACTCCCAGTAGATCTCTGGCACCTTCACCCAATCGTATTTCTGCATGCGCCAACCAACGTGGCCCCGCCAGGTCAGCTGCCTTTCACTTCCCCAAGCACAGGTCCTGTCTGAGGGCTCCGCTTCGCGATGGGGTCCGCTTCGAGAACCTGATCTGCTCGGAGGTGCAGGGAACAAGAAGCAGACAAAAAGAAGGGGCAATTTGAGGTGCTCGCGAGTGGAAGCGGACACGGCGTCAAGCGCATGGCCTGCCGAGTGCTCGCTCCAGCGTGCTCGGCGGTCGGGCACCTCCTCCTTCATGTGCCAAGTAAGGCAGCACCGCCACATTTCCCTCTGAGGCTAATTAGCACAAGCACAACTCTGACTCATCTTGCAGCTGAGGGTTGCGGCTCATCACTTGCTAACAGACCCGCGCCACCTTCTTCATCTTTCAGGATGCCACACACATTGGCAGGCCGAAGTGTCCACTGCATCCTGCCTCTTAGCTGACCATATTTGCTTACAGGCTGAGCATGCCTTCGGCATCTTGCACAGGAGGTTTACCACCTACACGCCAGCACTGCGTATTAGATCCCCTAGCTTTGGATTACCCCGCAGACCTGGCGTGTCTCGCAGCTTTGGTCGGACCCTCCAATAGCGTGTCCTCCGCAGATTGTGTATCAGAGGCTCTCGGGATCGCCAACGAGACTGATCCCATCGAAACCCCATGCAGTCCTCGGCTGCCTAAGGACCATGGGCCGAGGGATTCATCCTGCGCTACCTTGAAGTTTTTGCGGAAGGCGTCGGCGTTGGCTCCCTCCTTTCGGTAATCGATCTCCTGTTGCCCTCCATGCTCTCGGGTTCAGCGCCCCCCCCCGAAAGATACCTCGCTCCAAAACTCTATCTTCCGGCTGTCACCTTGCAAAGCACGTAGCAGCAGATGGTGCACTCCCACTCACGCCACGCCACGCACCTCGTATAGCACGGCGGAGCATTCGTCATAGATGGCCACCCAGTCCCGGGCAGCCCCATCCGTCTTCGGGTCGAGCTTTTGCAGAATCAAAGCACAAAGCTGCTCGCCCCTCCGCCCCCTCCCCCCATCGCACTCTTCCTCAGACCCCATCGCATCGCTTCTTGTGGTTTGTGTCAGCAATCGCGGACCTGTGGCTCTTACCAACCCTTGGAGAAACACATAGCAACACTCTACGCGCCATGCAGTTGTTGCAGTTGAACTCCCGAGGCTTCAGCCCCCGCACCAGGCCTTCACTCCAGAAGCTGGCACTCCCGAGGCTTCAGCCCCCGCACCAGGCCTTCACTCCAGAAGCTGGCACTCCCGAGGCTTCAGCCCCCGCACCAGGCCTTCACTCCAGAAGCTGGCACTCCCGAGGCTTCAGCCCCCGCACCAGCGCCTCATCCAAGAAACGTTAGCGATTCACACAACTGCAACAACTCCCCACTGTTAGACACTCCTGTGGCAGTTCCCTGCTCCTAGGTTTGCATCGATATCGCACCCGAATGTTCTTTAGGTCGACGGTGAACAGCTCTCGAAGCCCTGGCCGCTGCACCTTCACCACCACGTTGCGTCCGTCTTTGAGTGTTGCCTTGTGCACCTGCCCCAGGCTCGCCGCAGCGATGGGCTGCGGGTTGAACGAAGTGAACTTATCCGACAACGAGCCGCCTAACTGCTGCTCTACCGTCGCCACCGCCTCCTCACGGCCGAACGGCGGCACTTGGTCCTGCGGCAGGTTCCCACCTGCCTTCTCAGGAACCCGAAAGCCACTGCGAGGAGCACAGCAGAGGGTCCCCAAACAACCTTCCAAAGAGTCCCGGCATCTGGCTTTGGCAATTCAGGTGATTAATTCCGGTAACTCCCTAGAACAATCCGCCCGAGTGCGCCACGCGGGCGAGTTATCCCAATTGCCTATCACCCCTCACCGCGCACGCCGGGGGACGTGTGAGGCCTGTGAGCCGTCCAAGGCGGCAAGCCGCGGGGAGGCACAATGCGGAGAGGGTACCTGCAGTTTCTCCAGTTCTTGGATAAGCTCCGGGGCGAGCACGTCCACACGAGTGGAGAACTGCCACGTAGACCGCCATCACCCAAGCGCCCGTCCGCCCCACTGCACCGTGTCAGCCACCAGCTGGCAGCCCTGCCAAGCAACGAAATAGCGCTCCGAGCCCCTAGGGCGCGCCCCGTGGACAAGAACGTATGCGCACATTGAGTGTGCGCCCCGCGAAGGCTAATTATTGCACAACGAGGGCGTTGCACGTCAGGCGTAGATGCAGCGCGTGCACAGAGAGGGATCTGGTATGCCGCCGTGTGGTGGAGGTGGACCTCTGAGCCTGACGTCATGGACACTTGGGATTTGTGAGGGTGTTACGGGCAGCTCGTGATAGGTTTTGGCGCTCTTCACGAGCGCAGATATAAAGGTAAAATCTGAAATGGTGACATAAATTCTAAAGCGCTTGAGTTGTGAGCTGTCAGCTGCCTTCGTGGGGGGCGGATGCTAGAAGCTGAGGAAGCACGGATCGTACCTGCTGACCAATCTTGATGAAAGTAGGCCCAAGCGAAAGAAGCCGATCGCGCAGCCAAGTGGCCAGTGCCACTAGGCGCGCTTTCTTGGCTGCCTCTTTTATCACTTTCCCGTCCTTCTCGGAACGTTTGTATGACCATGCCTTCTCCACGAGAAATCTCTTCCACAAAAGTTGGAAGACGAATCCCCATATCTCGAAGGTGCGCTGATAGGAACAAGAACAAATTAGGTTTTCTGACTGAAATTTCTGTCACGTGCATATAGAAGATTAGCAGCCGTGCGGGGTGGCCGTTGTGGTGCGAATGCAGCACTGAGAAAGGTAGCAAATGCCCTACCGCGAAAAAGCACATTGACAAAGCGAGCGCTGTGAATTTCAAAACAATGCAGCATCCGAAGTACTTGCCAGCGCCACTAGGCGAAAAGGGTGCTCCCGAGGCCACCAACCTGAACGGATGAAAGCTTCTTCAGCCGACTGGAATCGAACAAACGCGAATCATTTTTAATATATTGAAGTGTCTTCTGTCCGAACTCGTCCTCTGCAAGGACACAGAAGGAGCTAAATTATAAACGCCTCATCGCTGCACTGTCTCGTAAATTCGGAGAGAGCCAGAAGGTTTCTCCATACCGCTATTATTTTGGTCGCTAGGAGGTTTCTCCAGCACAGCTTCCAGCTTGGCTCGTTGAGCACCCAGCTCGGCGTCTGTTGCTATCTTCTCGTCTGAGTTATCGTCGTCTGCACTCGTAGTCTGTGTGGGGACCGAAGCCACCTACAG
The DNA here is from genome assembly GCA_001247695.2 of Cymbomonas tetramitiformis. Classification (NCBI taxonomy): domain Eukaryota; kingdom Viridiplantae; phylum Chlorophyta; class Pyramimonadophyceae; order Pyramimonadales; family Pyramimonadaceae; genus Cymbomonas; species Cymbomonas tetramitiformis. The sequence goes on along the minus strand of LGRX02010003.1, from coordinate 25,585 downwards.
TGTATGAAAGGTAAAAGTTAGAGCAGTCGCGCCAAACCTCCGCAGCGACCATAGCATAGGACTGCGTCATTCCGTTATCTTTGAACTAACCTTAGTACGGAGTCTGTATGCGCGATTAAAGGCTGAAGACGGGCGTAATGGCGTGGATTTTCGCAAGCCGCAAACGGCCCCCCTTCGCAACCGGACACCGCCAATAAGACCGCCATGAGCCTTCTTGTCGTTGGAGCTTAATAGGGGATTCCTCTGTTTCACAAGTTTTGGTCTCGTTTCGGGACTCACGAACGAGTTGTGCGACCCCTCGGCAAGTCGGAGGGACTGATTCATGCTCGTGATCAATATATTTATCACGAAGTTTCAGGTATATATTGTTTACAAACACGACCTACGGAAGTTCCGTCCAAGTGAGTTTCCACTACAATGTTTGCGTGCTCCTACGGTCCTGAACCCCACTCGGCCTCCACGTCTTCCAAACTAAAGGCCCAAGAATGACTTCCAAGTGGATACGCGATCTGGTATCACCAATGATCTAGTACAATAAGTGATGATCGTAATGATCGACGATACAGAATCGCAAGGCACACTCGGGAATATATCTCTGTGGCCCGAAGCCATCCCGGTCATGTTGGTCAGGCCATACGGCGTCGATACAGCACGGATTGTGACATTTTGGAAATTCTGGAATCAGCACCCAAGATGCTACAATTTCTTTTAAAATTCTATAAATAATACTATAATATTTATATATGAGGAGGGATTATATATGGCAATTATATATGGCCAAAGTGGCATTTACCATCGTCGATCGCATACCTATAACGATCGATAATATAAACACGGTCGGAAATGCGATTGGGTGGTTAATATAATTATGCAGGAAAAGTAGGATAAACCCACAAACTATATATAGAGGTTGTTTTATACCAAATATATCACACAATAGGTTGTAGCGTGTTGTAACAGTGTTGTAACAGTGTTGTAACAGTAACGGCGATTCGCCCCAAACAAAACCCGTAACCCCTCGAAAATGATTCCCCAGATTCCTGTGTCGCCAGGCTCGCCACGTGCCTTCATAATTCACAGCTTCACACTGAATCGTTATGAGTTCGACTGCATGCCACATGGCGTGCCCGTGCGCGTGCCCTTGACTCTCGCTGTCGCATATCGCTGTAGATATCGTGTTACCAAGGAAGGCTGTGACAGACTGACAGTCTCTTGGTCTCGTTCGCGTTCTCTCGTTCTCTCCTCTCTCCAGGCCAGAGGGAGGGAGGCGTCTCGATGACGCGCCTCTGGCTCTGCTCCATCTGCAGCGGCAGCGGCAGGCATAGGCATTAGGCATAGGGAACCGCCGGCGCCGGCAGCGCAGCATGAGCATCAGCAGACGGTACTGTAGCGGTATCGCGTATCGGTAGACGGTGCGGTGACACTCACAATCACGCAGCACCGATCGCGATCACACATTGTTCGCCGTTCCGTCGAGTGACACGGCGCGGCGCGGCGTTAAACACGAAACAGGAAACAGCACACGTCAGCCCAACGTTCTATCGCAAAGCGATGATCTGTTGATCTGTATCATCTGTATCATCTCTTTCTGTAGGTCCTGAAATTATTGCACTCATTCGTATATCATTTTTGGTTGCATGATTGCAACAGCTGTATCAATGAGGTGCAAATATATCATATTGTTGCCGATTTTGGGGGCGTTAGTGGGCGCGTCTTGCCCAAGTTATGATGCAATAGCATCTAAATTTGCCGCCACGCTAGACCCCAAAACCTACCAAGGGTTTTGGTACGAAGTGGCTAGTGCCAACGTCTTCCTGACCAAAGGTTTGCTTGACTTTTGTTCATTATACCCAATCCACATTCTTTCTGGTTGGAAATTTTGAAGTGAATTTGGGGAGCAGTTCTGGTCGTGTTCCTTGAGCTGGTTTGAACGTTTCGCTGAGAGACGTTTTCCCGAGGCAGGTTGTGAGTGCACTCGTTACAACTTCTCCATGACGGACGACATTCATTTCACTGACATTTTCACGTAGGTTCCCTGAGCGATATTGCTCAAGCCGTGTTGTCAACGTATCTTGCTCAGGAACTTTTTGTTTTGTGAATATTTAAGCGAAAGTTTTGCATCCTAGTTTTGCATCCTGTCAACTACATCTTATCTGAAACTTTTAGAGGGGCTTCGTGCTCTTTTGTGCTCGGTTGGGTGACCACAAACTGGATCTACGTGGAGAATTTTGAGCCTGAAAGGCGCGGTCGTGCTGCAGATGCAACAAGGATAGCCCGACAGGGAAGCCATATGTCCTTGAGAACCACGGAAGTGTTGATCCAAAGACTCCAGGCAAGATGGTGGAGTCTCTAGGCCCAGTGTCTCCCCCATACTGGGTGATTCAACTGTGGGGGAACGAGTCAGCATACGACTATTCACTAGTTTACGCATGCCTTGACTTGATTGTGACGAAAAGCGAGTACATATATTTTTTCTCAAGGACAAGCACCATACCGGAGGAACAGATGTCAGAAATGCGGGCATACGCCTCGAAGTATGACATCGACCTCAAGAACGTAAAGGATGTGCCAATGGCGGGATGCACTTGGAAAACTCAGCAAGCTCAAAAGTTTAGCCGTGGCTTCTTAAATTGATACTGCGGAGTCCCATCAGAAAGTATAGGTCCGAACCGGGCTGGGCCGTACCAGTACAAGCTTGCGGCTCTTGTCACCATTCATAAAGTATGGGCGAAGAAGACCTGCATGCTGAAGCCACATCACCACTTTTTTTTTGTGAGACAAACACACCCTGACCCCGAGCTGATTTTACGAAATAGTTCAACACGAGTCCAAACGTTCTCCAGGAGGTCGCGACGACCTTCGGTTATAACCAATGGTATATAAGAAATAACTAAAGTTTGGTCATTCATCATGGCGAGGTCTTTTGTGAAGCGAAGAATTGGGCGCCAAATTTGTATACGCGGCACTCTTAATTGCAGTGAATGGGCCATCGTGGCAGAAAGCTTTCATCGTGGACAAAATGCCTTCTAGTCGGACACCGGTTTACTTTTCTCCAAACGTTCCGACACAGACGAATCCCCTGTGAATGCATTACTGCTTAAAGCGCAAAGAGGGATTTGGTGAAAGCTTTTTATAAGTAGAAGCTAACTTTCTACAGTCGAAACATTCGTTGTATTAAGGGGAAGTGTGTTTTCCAACGACGATCATGGTACGCTAGAGGCTAGATGTGGTACGCTAGATATGTCGAAGGGCGAGGGTTTGATATACATATTTTAAATACACTGCTTGTGAAATTAACACCTTTAGGGTGGGCTTCAATTTATTAGGGTAATTTAGGACACACTGCACCTTATCGATCGTAACTTCCGTGTTCATGATCGTACGGATGATGATCAAAAGTAATTCTGAAAGGAGACCAGGCAACGCCAACTTTCGATAAGTCCAAGTCTCAACTCTCCGATCCGCGAAATACTCGAAAGCTTGTCCGTCATTCGACTTCATTGTTTACTATGTTTTTGGGGAGAATTTCAAAATATAGGCACCGCTGGTAGGAGGAAATTGGCTCCATGAGCCCGATCATGGTGGTTCGCGGCGCACGATCTTAAAGTACACGACTTGAATGATGTTTCCCACACCGAATGTATTCCGTTGGTCGTCGAATCTTCGGTTTTGATGCCGATTTTAGATTAGAATTCCGGTGCATGCCAGATGTCGCGCTTCCCTCACAGTGGTGTCGAGTGAGGAAAGCACTTTCGCTCTTTTCGTAGTCTTAACACCTCAAGGACGAAGCCCCTTTTGCTGGATTCAGTGCACCGTAGGTCATAACTTGCATGACTCCGTTCGATTGTACCAGTACTCGTACAGTACTTGGTGACAGATACCTAGGTCACAGATGCATTGTATATTCGTTTATCTTTATAATCAGTTGACACTTGTATGAGAACCTTTCAGTGACCACTCAATATATTACGGTATATTATATCTCACAGGTTATGGGGTATTACCCCGCTTTTCTCAATGCTGACTTTGCCATGATTGGCTAAGCTTTTCCGCTTGGCGGGGCGTTGGGGCCTCGCGAGGTGTTGAATTGGCCACTTTAGGGCGTGCGGTTTGCACTAAGTTGCGGTGAGATTTCGGATTGGGACTTTCGGCAACTTCTTCGAGTGTCCGCGTTGGATTTTGTCTTTGACTTGGCTTGATCACCCCTGTCGACATCTCCTTGGCCATCGCGTATTCGACTTCGTTGATTTCGTTCGACCCCATCTTGTCCTTACTCCGCAACTGCATTACCGTCGCCCGCCACCTTACGATTTGCGCCTCGCCTTTTCCCCAACCCCCCTCCTATAGGAATTTATTCTGATGACTACATCCTCAGTTGGTACACCTGCCGTGGGCGCTAGAATGCGCCTTGATTCAATTTTTGCTAGGAACGTGGGTGCTCGCTATAAGAGCACCCCGCAGTCAGCGAAGGTCGTGCTCGCTGCTGCTGACAGGACACGCGGCAATGCCGTGTTGCAATCGTCCTGGGACACTGACGTTGTGAAGCGTGTCGCGAAGGACACATTGGGGACGAAGGCGTCTTCGTTTTCAGGGAGTGAGCCACATCGTCAATTACTTTGGGACTCCTTGGTGACTGCCTTGGAGGCCTCTTTCATCAACAAGGACACCGCCAGCGAGGATATCTTTGACCTCGTGGACGTTACCAAAGAGGTTCACCCCATTTACAACGACATTTTGCTTCGTGCTTTGGTGTCTTTGACGACTCCCCATTCTCCAGCTCGAAGGTGGGTTGACGCTTCCGGCCCGAATTTCTCCGCGTGACGGCAAGCGTGCTCTGCTGGAGATCACCAAGCGGCTCCTGCCGCCTGGACATCGACCGCTCCGCCACCACGAAGAGCTCTTGAGCATTTCTTTTGGTTTGTAACAAACGCCGGCTTCTCATGGTACCGCGCCGGGTTTGTCCAGCTGGTGACACGCGTGACAGAGGTGACAATATGACAGGCTTCGCTAATATGACTGCCCGAGAGGTGCAGACCTGCCAGAGAAGATATGGTCATTATCGGGTGACCAAGAAATGATAAGATGAAGATGACAGTGACTACTCTGCCACTGACGTGTCAATCAAAATGTGGTGAACGGTAACATTGTTAGCGCTGGCATGGAATAATGACTTTCCATTGGCCAGATGAAGATTTAGGGGCTAGAACCCGTTACAGTTTTGGGAAATGTGACAGAGCATTGAGATATAAGTAAGCTCTGACTGTAGGTCAGGCTAGTGGACTCATTATCATTTTGCCTCACAATAGTGCTAGGTGGCTGTTCGCGTGCCAGTGCTAGAGTGCTAAGATAGTTCTGCTCATAGCTTTTGTACAATAATTCGTACTTTGTGGTTATTATACCGACCTTTTATGAATATATTTTACTGCTGGTTTTATCCTTTTTCAAAATAATAATGTCCTGCGCGGAGCGGCTTTTTATTTCAGTGTTAATTCGGAAGTAAAGACCCTTTGGCGAGAAGTCGGCAGCAGTTTGTGAGAGCGGATTCGGAAGTCAGGCGACTCCAGGGGTACCCACGGTGCACTGGCGGACCCTTCTTCTTCTCTAAACTTGGTGGTACTTGCACGGAAAAAGGTCACCAGCGACGGCGGCAACGGATCATCACTGAATTCACTGGTTGATGAGCGGCTTCCTCCTATCCTGTGATATGCTCAGCCTTACCACCTTGTTCTACAGTGAATCCAGGGGCACCCACGGTGCACTGGCCTAACTGCGAACAGGTGTTCTTCAGTTAGAAGCTAATCAACACGGCATGAGCTTGGGCGGCGGCAGCAACAGAGTGAATCAGCAGTGAATGGCCACCTTGATGAGCTATTTTCCAGTGGTCTCTCCAGTTGACCACCTTGTTTGAAGTGAATCCAGGGACACCCCTGGTGTACTGGCCTAACTGAAAGGCAAGTGTACGACCTGGGAGCTAATTAGCGGCGGCATCTGCCTGGGCTTACCAACTAGGAGCGGATCAGCCGTGAGTTGCTACCTTATGAGTGGACTTTCACCTTACGGTTTCTCTGGCAGTTCTACCTTGTCTGACGGTTAATCCAGGGACACCCCTGGTGTACTGGCCTAAACCTGAAGCAGGAGCGAGCTTGCCAGAGGGATAGCAGCGACATCAGCCCTGAAGGTGACAAGTGAGTGGTTTTTATACACACTATTTACTGGTTTGTCAGACGGGTGACTGGTGGATTCAGACCTAATTGAGTACTGGCCCAGCCTGGAGTGCTTTTGACCACTTGGGGATTCTCTGGTTCTTGCTGGCCCAACATTATGTGTGTGTTATCATAATGTGTGTGAGAATTCTTTTATCTCTTCTACAGTACTTGTCAGCCGGTGAGGCCCTCATATCACCAGTGACCTTCTGAATGAGCAGTGGTGCTGCGAATCCAGGGGTGCTCAGCACACTGGCTTAGCTCCCAACTCTGTGTGGCAACTTTCTCTCTTGCTTACTGGACTGGGGGTGGACTTCCATGCCAACTCCCGTGCCCTTAATGAGCAGTGGTTCTGTGAATCCAGGGGTGCTCAGCACACTGGCTTAGCTCACACCACTGCATATTTGTGCTATTTCTGGTGCCTTGGTGGAAGAAGTGTTGTCTTTATAGTCTCTGTGCTTGTTCAGAACGGTGTGAATCCAGGGGCACTCAGTGCACTGGCCTAAACCAGCCTGAATTAAGCCTCCATCCTACATCTGCTGTTGATTCAGAGCTTTGAGACATATTGCTGGACCTTTGGGCTTGCGCTGGCTGCACGCGTTTCGTCCTCCTGCTTGTTCAGAACGGTGTGAATCCAGGGGCACTCAGTGCACTGGCCTAAACCAGTCTGAATTAAGCCTGCATCCTGTTGGTGAATAAGCTCTGCGCCAAAGGAGGACACGCTTCCTTAGTCCCACTTGCTGAGCATTGACGTAGTACTTGACCACGGAGGGTGAGGCGGAGCCGAGCGCTGCCACTGCCCAGTCCAGAGAGCGTGAGGCACGGCGACTGGCACGGGAGAGAAGCAGTCAGGAGTTTGACATTGGCTATATGAGCACAGAGGGGTCGGGTCCAGAATCCAGCCCCTCCACACCAACATCAGTAGCAGCAGCAAGAGCAGTAGCAGCAGCAAGAGCAGCAGCAGCAGCAGCCAATCAGTTCCTCTTTGCGTTTGACGACGTAGACGAGATGGATCATCATGACAGGGACAGTCACACACTTGACAAGGCTGATGACAAGCTTTGCTACACTGGTGGCAAGAGTGAGGACAGGGCGCTTTTCATCAGGCGCTTCGTTGAAATGGTGGGAAAAGTACAGCGGGGTCACGAGGCTAAGATACGCAGGCATATGAGGTCAGCGGCTTTTCACTCGCTCAGCCCACTGGCAAAGAAGGCCTTCATTGATTCCAAACCAGACTACAGATCGTTGTGGGACCTCTTGCCTTCGCTCCTAGCAGGAGATGATTATGCCACCTCAGTCGCCTATGACTGGTGGTGCGCTTCATACATGAAGAATGGCCTTATGGCCTCTCATGCGTGTCATGTCTTGAAGGACCTCACTACGAGGGACTCTTACCAGGGCTCAGTGCGCTGCGCACAACCTCCTTTCCATGAGCTGGTGCCAGGGGCAACATGGGCAGTCTGCAAGAAGTTCCAGGATGGTGATGCTGATGGTGAGCTGTCTGACGAGTGGGAGGACGAAGGGACTTCCACCAAGGGTCTCACAGGGCCGGATGGCACGGAGGACTCTCACTATTTTTGGGCCTTGAGGGCGTTCATTGCAGAGCTCGAGGCCAAGTTCTTGATGAAGGGCACCAAGGAGAAGGAGGACCTGCTGGTCGCCAAGTCGCAGACCGCCGAGCAGGATGGCCTCGCTTACGTGAAGAGCTGTCGACGCAGGGAATCAGCGCTCAATGCTGGCAAGTCAGTGGGGGACTCCATCGTCAGACAGGACGTTGAGGAGTGCATCAAGGGTCTGCGTATCAAGGAATACCGAGATCGTGTATCGGAGCAGCTGCGAGTCAGCCATCCTGCACCCAACAGGGTCACCTGGGAGGACTTGGAGGTCATCGTGGAGGTGCAGGATAAGTTGAAGAACGATGCTGAAGCGTGGGTCCTGACACTGCAGCAGGAACTCGTCCGCAGACTGACCTGCGTGTATTCCTGCTACGAAGCCAGGATGCTGGGGCTTGACCTCTCTGAGCTGGTGTCCTCCATGAGGCGCTCTAGCTCTTCCCACAAGACTGGGGACAAACGCAGGGACCCCAAAAAGAAGGAGCCAGCGCAGTCTGGTGGTGATGGTGCTAGGAGTGCTGGAAACAGCTGAATAGGCAGTGGGGACCCGCTGCCGACGTTGAAACAGCGGATCACTAAACTCGGATATACAAACGATATATGCCCGAGATGAGTGACACAGGCTGACCACCGAAGATGACATACAGGAATGACACTAGACTGTACGAACTAGTCGTAGCGTCAATTCCAGCACACCACCTCATCTGAGGTGGACAAGCTAGTGACACTCACCACCCTAGCTACTAGAGTTTACAGATAAATGTCAAGATGTTAAACTCTAGGAAGCTAGTCAAAGTCACAGGTGGCAAGATGAATGTACAGGCTAGCAAAATAATACTGCTAAGCCTCGGAGATTGCTAGGACCAATTCCGGTCTGCTAAAATTAATGCTCTGCCAGCTAGTGGTGGGTGCTCTAATAAATCTCGCCTGTCTGCATGTGATGGAGGATGCTAAAAGAATTCTGCCTGTCGGCTTAGCTTTGAACTTCTGCGAACTGTAAAGGTCTCCTGCCATAAAAAAATGTTCGTCTTAATTGATAAAGCTGCCCGTTAGTGGTGAGAATTACTGCAACATCCTTTGCCCAAAACTACAGCAAGTGGTGGAGAATGACATCGTGAACACCGCCTGTCTGTTTAGAAAACTAATAGTAGTCATCACCAGAATTGAAACCAGCGCCTTCCTCGAAATAAGTCTCTTCATCATAAAAACCAGCACCACCAGTGTCGTCGGAATCGTGGGCTCCTGCCTCCCAGGCAGCCCACTCCTCTGCGGTGTAGACATCCTCGTCGCTCATTGCAGGCTCATCTATAAAAGAAACCGTGCCAACATGAAACTCGCTCTGCGGTAAAAATTCCTCCCCAAGTGGGGGCTCCAAAACTCCGCCATAAGATCCTCCCTGAAAACCTGTGTCCATAGAATAATCTTGTTCCAATCGATCGGACAAAAAATGCGGAGCGGCCAAGTGGCCATCTTGCTCCTCCTCTACTTCCTCACAACTGTCATCAGACTCATCGAAATACCCAACAGGGTACTCCGATTCATCCTCTTCTTCACTAGATAAACACTCCTCGAAATCGCGGCTCAACCCAGAGCCCATATAGGAAGGTGCAATTGGAGGGTCATGAACGTAATGAACTGCTGTCCTAACAGGAGGGGCCTGTTGGGCAGTGTCTCTTGCCCTAGTGACACTAGGGAAGGGTCGAGTGGTGGTAACTTGAGACGAAACTGACCGCGAATTCAGAACAGCCATGCCATCGCCAACTCCTGTCTCATAAAGCGCAGCACGAAAACTCTCGGATTCCACGGTTGATCGCCCAACGCACTGGGCACCACCAACCTGTGCGCCAGTCTCTGAAACAACAATGTGTAAAGAAATTGGTTGAATGGGCTCCGATGAAATAACCGAAGAATCCGCGCAACGAAAATGCGAAAAGGAGCGCGCCATAGAGCTGCATAATGATAACAGCTGAGAACGCTTGAGAGTTGAGACCCTCTTCATACTAGCATCAATAGTCGCCAAAAGAGCCATAAGCTCCTCACTCGAAGAAATCTGCTGCGAATCCATCAAAGAAAACGAGATCTGACAATGAAATAAAGCGACAAAAATCGTAGGAGTCCACCCCGTCGTAATCTCCCAAAGCCGAAAGCAGCCGCCTCCAGAAAATACGTAGAATCTGCTCCAAAGCGTCCCACAAGGCGTGGAGACGCTTAACCGAAAGATAGAACGGAAATAAAATAAATTTCTACGCTAAAATTCAGTTCACGCGAACGTGAGAGGGACCATAACCTGCTGGAAACAGCTGAACAGGCAGTGGGGACCCGCTGCCGACGTTGAAACAGCGGATCACTAAACTCGGATATACAAACGATATATACCCGAGATGAGTGACACAGGCTGACCACCGAAGATGACATACAGGAATGACACTAGACTGTACGAACCTGTCGTAGCGTCAATTCCAGCAAGGAGGCCTACGAGGGAGGTGAACAATGCGGAGAGGCAGAAGCCCACTTACGGCAAGGTGCCACCACCTGACGCTTCAAAGGAGTTCCAATGCGAGTGGTGCTTCACGCGCTTGCCCCATTCTCCAGAGCGCTGCTATACTGGATGTCGGGAGGCCAAGGTACCCCACAACTTCCACAAGGATCGCCAGAACTCGAAGTGGCCAAATGAGGTCAAGAATGCTCAGATGCGCGCCTACAACATCGCTCACCGCTTCGAGAACCACAAGATGGGGATCACCACGAAGGAGTGGCTCAAGCTGCCGGAGTCCAAGCAGAAGCCGCAGCAGCCGCAGCAGGTGGCAGCCAGCGCTGAGGTAAAGGAGAAGCTCGCCGCAGAATTGACAGGTTTACAGCCAGGAGCGCCGGCCAAGGGTGGCAAGGGCGTTGAGGCGCAGGCCCAGTCAGAGGATGGCGATGACGTGCCCGAGTACGACTCCAACTTCAACCAGCAGGCGGAGTACGAGGAGGACAATCATGACTGCCTCATGGGGGAGGAACTGGGGGACATGACGGTGCTGGTGCCAGCCATGCACCAGAGTTCCAGGCCAGGGCCGCAGTTGCCCTGGGAAGTACTCAGAAGATGCAGGGCTTCAAGGTCAAGACGCCTGAAGAGTTCGACAAAGCTGCTCAGGTGCCCAGGGCCATCCCACCAAACATCCTCAGCAGGAAGTTCCACCTGTTGGCGTCCAACCTCCGCAGCTCCATGCGAACTTGCTCACAGATTGCAGCAATCTTGCTATCCCAGCACGCCATTGACCTCCCGAAGGACATCGAGAACCTCCTGGCTCTGGAGGAGCTCATGGGCAATGAGCCGAAGAACGCAGCTGAGCAGCCCACCGAGGTCAATGAACACGAGCTTGAGGACGTGCACGCTACGGTGGCACAAGGGGTTGAAGTGGAAGCAGAGAGCGCAGAACGCCAGAGGGACGAGGAGTTGCCGCTGGACGAGATGCCCGACGGCGTGGTCGACAGTGTCACCGCCCGATGTGCAGCCGCTGCTTGCGTAAGCGATCTGGGGGTGGTCGACTTCAGTGACCATGGACATGTCCGGGCCGGCACCATCAAGACCCGTGCCTACGACTCGTTGAGAGAAAAGATGAGGCAGCACCTGACCGACGAGCAAGCGCTGCTGATGACACAGGTTCAGCCCATCTGCAAATTGCAGAATGCCACTCTATATGAGGGCCTGGCGCTGGTTTCATGGTTTCTGGTGGCGAGCTCATGCTTTATCGGGCGATCCTCATGGACACCGGCGCCAACTGTAACATCATTTCCATCGCGGTCGTAAGGCGACTGGGCCTTACGGTGTATGAGGCCAGCACCGGTGCCAAGGTCACCAGGTGTGACAACAGCCCCACGAAGTTCACACATTACTGCCATGTGGACGTCATACTGGCTGCAGGCACACCGCACATGACGCTTCACCGGCTGTACGCCTTCGTGACCTTCGAGCCCGAGAACTCGTGGGACCTGCTGATAGGTACTGGGCCGCTGAAGAACTCCTTGATGATTGACATCAAGCTTGGGAGTGGTGTGGCCGTGTCACATGCGCCGACGATTCTGGGCATGGATACTCAGGTGGTGCTTCCGTTGGTAGACATGACACCACCCAGGCGTCCCGACCTGCCCAGGCGGGTGGACCCGACGGTGTGTTTGATGTCGGAGATCTTTGGACACGGAGTGGAGTGCGAATGGTTAAAGCACCCACCTCCTAGCGTGAGGGGGGAGAGGTTCGCTGCTTCTGGCCAGCGCTCCGAGCACATTGACGATGACGTGGTATCGCCATTGCCGTCACCAGCGCCTTCGGTGAGAGAGCCTGGTGAACTCCCACGACCTTGCGTCAGCACGCACGCGGAGCTGCTGGCGCAGAATCGCCATTGGACAGTCCCAATGAACGATCGCCGAAAGAGTGCCCTGGCGCCACTGGCACCTGCCGTGCAGACAGCATCAGAGCGCGTGCTCGCACAGTTTTATGGTGAGCCGAGCCCTTGAAAGGGTGGACGTGCAAGATGGTTCGCTGAGGACCAGGTCACCGAGATTCGTCCGCCTCTCGACTACAACTGGGCGGATCAGAGACTGTGTCGGGACCGGAACCACATCGCGCGTCTCTGCCGCATCCTCCAGCGCCCAGCTCGGGACATGCCGACTCAACCTTCCCAAGATCATGTCTGCGTGGAGTTCACCCGGTGTCGCGAGCAGCAGTGGGTGACAATAGACCAACTGATGTTCCCTAACTGGCTGTACGTGGATCAGAAGCTGCAGCATGACGAGGAGAAGGACCGCTGGATACTCGACGGCAGCTACATGACGCACATACCGTCCTCTGCCAGCAAACACAACGTCGTCATGCCCAGAGAGAGAGGCATTTCGAGGCTCGACTTCACCCCGATCCAGAAACTCCAGGACAAGGTCCAGGCGTTGCTCAAGTACCCCAGTGGTGAGGTCACTGGGACCCTCATGTGGGATCTGAAGGAGCACGCCTTCTGTGTCCAACCGAGCACAGCCACGCAGTACCTCGACTTGATGGGCTGTACGTTGGAACACGCGTTCGTGTGCAATGGCGAGGAGTTGCTGCAAGAGCTCCAGCTCCCTCACTGGTACGAAAGCACTGGTGTCTGGCAATACCAGTTGCTCAGGTATCTCTGCCCAGTGGACGTGGAGTCCCTCTCGAATGGCATATTCCAGCAGTATGTTCGACACGGCCAAGAGGGACCACCCCTGGAGCTCGTCTCTCTGGATTCCAACGCCAAGTACTACCCGGTGGAAGATGGTCTTGGTGGGCACGGCAGAGTGTTCTCCGAGAATGCAGCCGCCCAGGAGTACATACAACTGGGAGAGATGAGAAGGATGCTCAAGTCGGTCAGCACCGAGCAACAGGGATACGATGCGATTGAAGCAGGTGCAAAACGCAGGCCACCGCCACCCAGCAATATGGTTAACACTAGGCTCACAAAGCGAGCCCTGACGCAGCCACCTGCGCCTACCGCTGGGGCAGGACCGTCTCAGGCCGCCGCTGGGCCGTCTCAGGCCGCCGCTGGGCCGTCTCGTGCCAGGTCCGCCAGCAGGTCCGTGCCGGCACGAACGAGGTCGCCGCCGCGCAGATGCCACTCACCGACGCCATCGCCACCATCCCACGACAGTGGGCCAGCGGGCAATTCTCGCGCGTTGTCACCTCCACTCGTTTGCGCCACAGCAGCTGGACCCTCGAGTCCTGCTGGCTCTCCTCGTGGGAGGTCGCCGCCTGCATCGCCTGCTCTGACCAACGTTGGCTCGTGGGCGAACTCAGTCTATGTCCCGCGTGGTGCCCGATCACGTTCCCCGCGAGGCGTGTCTTCTACACCTCCGAGTCCACCACGGGCGCAGCATCTGTCTCCGTCCCCCGCGACGGCACCTCCATCTCCATCGGGGTCAGATTGGGATGCCGTGCGGAGAGCCACGCGCTTATCCGACAGCTCAGTGCACAAGTTTCTGTCCGTGGAGGAGGTGAGGGCCTTGAGGAATCTCCGCAACCTCACCGTCTTCATGGTGAAGTTTGGCGTGACGTTCACAGATCGCTGTCAAGGCCGCCATATCATGTATGAGCTTGGCGTGTGCAACAGTGAACGAGGTCTCCGACTTCGGAAGCATCCAGGCATCTCCAGCAAGGTCGCCAGGAAGCACGACAAGACTATTCATTGCGGAAACCAGGGCTGGCGCCTCCCTCTTGGGGGACAGACGCCGTCTTCCAACCTGCTGGAGGCGATCATGTCGGCCTATGCCGATCTGTCAAACTTTGATTCGGGGCAGAGGCGCGAGGGAGGCCATGCGAGGAACGTCGAGGGGTCACTATGCTCCTACGTGGGGCTGGAGTCAGCACACGTGCTGCGCTGCATGGAGCACCCGAATGCCAAGCCGGTGCATTACATTTTCATGGAGGATCAGCGGTGTTTGTCTTGGCGCGCTCAGTTCACTAACGATTACCTCATGCGAGACGACCGGAAGTTCACGCAGTTGCAGTGAGTGGGGGACCAAGGGCACGGCCGCGCCGTGGGTGCTGCCGGCGCTGGAATCCCTTGCGGCACGTCGTCTCCCAACAGCTGCGCCGCCCGCCCTTCAGGCTCGAGTGGCCGAGAGGCCTGAGCACATGGACGAGATATGGGCGAGGAATGTGTACGAGGTCCGCGACCCCCCTGCGTGTCGGCAGCGCCAGCCTTCTGGCGGTGCGGCTGAACGTCGACAGGGCGCGAGCAGCGCTGCACGCGCATCTGCTCCTTCCACTGGGCGCCACGGGGCTTCATCCCATGTCGTTTCCGCGTCGAGAGCGTCCCGAATTCCGGCCGGCCTCACCTTGCAGTGCCCGCCTTCTCCGGCGCATTCAGTGTGCTCAGATGAGACACAGGCGTTTGCGCACCACACACAACAACGACGAGAGACGCAGCGGCAGCGACCGCATTTTCATCAGGGCTCCCCGGGCGCAGCGGGCGGGCAGCCCTGACGCGCAACCGACGCTGTGGCCGTGGGCTGCCGGCACAGGCAGTCCGCGTGAGGCCAGGTGTGCTGCGGGCGTTTATCTCGCTTGCAGGCAGTGCAGTGGTTTGGTGGTGGCTGGGGCGAGGTCCCATTCCTATGGTCGCCGTTTGGGCGATGTTTGAGACAATGGCGTGGTACCTGTCGTGGTGCCCTTTTCAGATCTGGTGGGGGCGCTGCGTGGCTTCGCTTTCGCACCGGTTGCCGGTGTGGTGGTCGATTGCTCGACGTTACCCTCGTCGTGCAGGTTATGGCGTTTGGGTCCTATGGGCCCTCGCGTATGTCTGGTACATTGGGCTCCTTATCGTGCGCACCACAGGCGTCTATGCTGGCGTACACCGTGTTCGTACCGAAGGTTGGGTGGTGGTACCCCTCCGGGGGTGGTCGTTTCCTTGGCATGCTGGTCACAATGTGCCGCGGCCCTCCTCCTCGTGGTCCTCGCCTGGCTTTGGGTCTGCGCCGGTATTTACACTGAGGATGGGGCACACCAGGCTTCTTGTGTCGTGGACATCCCTCTGGACGCGCATGACGTTCGAGGTGGCCGGGGGTGGACTGTTCCGTCCTTGCGCTGGTCCCAAGTTTTCTTACTGGGCCGCGTGCGCCTGCCCGCTTTGCCGGCCAGGTTGGACAAGCCTCGCTTTGCGGCGCGCTGGGCACAGCTTCGGCGTAATCTCCAACTTCATCGTTTCGCGCAGGTCGCTTACCTCGTGATTGTCCTTGCGCTGGTGGTCTCCACTGCTGGTGGTGGGAGTTCTCGCTTGGCGCTCGGGGGGTGGAGATTAGTGGCGTGCTTCTTCGCCTCGAACTCGCCGGTAGCCGCAGTGCGGTTCAACAGAATTTTGCGATTTTTTCTGCTTTTGTGCGGAATCCTGTGGGTTGCTGGCGAGTTGACGGAGAACATGCCTGCGCATGGCGTTATGTCACCCACGCGGAGTGCCTGGAGTGCGTCACCCTGCACTTCTTGGGAGGCTCAGCAATCGTCGAGGCAATGGGAGCCGGGTTGGCAGGCCAATGTCGCGGAGCAGGATGAGGTCTTGCCATATACCGTGCTGGACGAGCTTCAACCTCTGGGTGACACGACTGTGACCAAGGACGAGGCAGCGTGGCTCGACACTGAGCTCAATGCCACGTTTGGAGGGCATCCTGACTTCAAGGAGGAACACTGGGAAGAAATGCGAGCTGTCCTTCGCAGATGTAAGGGCACTTTCGCCAACAGCCCTCACGACCTGACAGGCTACAAGGGCAAGGCGGAGCACAACACGTTCTCTATCCCTTTTGTGGACGAGTCCAAGGCTGCTTACCAGAGACCCATGAAGTACAGCCCGGGTGAACAAGAGATCATTGACATCCACTGCAAGGAATTGCTGGAGTATGGCTTCATTGAGCCTGCAGCCAAGCATTGCAGACATGCGAGCAACGTCGTCGTGGCTGGCAAGAAGGATCATGAGACTGGCCTGTGGACCCAGACGCGCTTCTGTGTGGACCTTAGGGGCGTCAATCGACACTCCCTCAAGGACAACACTCTGCCACATCGACCAGAGGAGCTCTACCAGAAGGTGGCGAAGGCCAAGTTTAAGACCACGCTGGATGCCACCAAAGCCTTCCATCAGATTCCCATGGCTACGGAAGAGGACAGGAACAAGACGGCATTCTGGTGGAAGAACCAGTTGTACCAGTACACTTCGATGCCCTTTGGGGCTGCTGGAGCAACATCTGCGTTTGTGAGAATCATGGACTACGAGTTGGTAGCACTTCAAATTTGTCGCACCGGGTATTTTATTTGTCGTGTCGCAAGACAGATTGGAATTATACCGTGCGACAGAAATGAGCCGGGGGCTCATATTTGTCGCAGGTGCGACAATCATGAGTACCACGCTCATTTCTGTCGTGAAAATTCACAGAAAATTTCCGAAAATGAAATTAAGCTAGGGGGAACACAAACGAATAGTACCGCGATTATGACTTGAAAAACAAAATTACTGAACGAGTAGTACCGCGAATATTACATAAAACACAGGTGTATTATACGATCACTTGGGGACATTCATATAGCACGAGGCATACATGAGTAGCAAGCAAGCAAGCATTTCAGATGGATAAAGATACTAAGAGAAAAACCGATTACTCTCTTAAAAAATATTAGCATAAATACTTATTACTACTAGGCTGCTAGTTTCTAATACAAGGATTCAACTACCCGAGGGCGATATGAAAATCTAAACTAGGAAACTAGAGCACAGCGCACGTTCCAAAATCTTCAGAACCAAAACGTTTCCTGCAGCACACGAACAGCGAATCAGTCAGGACGTTGGGGATCGAACCCAATACCGACAGCCAACTGCTGTCCGCATTTCACCCTCGGGTGGGCGTCTACGTACAAAATAGACGTTTTGAAAACAGCAGCGGAACAGTGGGTGGAAAATCTAAAATTCTGAACATCAATAATCGGCGAAACCTAAACAGAGCTGGAAGTCACAGGATGCCGCGAGCACTCTGCTGGCGGCATAAAAGGATGCTCGGCGTAAAAAACAAAACCTGCAAAAAACGAAACGCTGGTTAGTAAAGACGTTGGGAATCGAACCCAACCCGTCGGAGAATCCCGCCGGTCTCCAAGCACCCCTTCAGCTTAGTAGGGCCAGAGGGAAAGATGCCGCCAGGAACGTTGCTGGCGGCTTCAGAAAAGGCACAGCATGAATTATACACTATGGCCGTTGCTGGCGCCTTCAGAAAAGGCACAGCATAAACCTGCAAAAAAACAGAGCGCTGCTCAGGAAGGAAGAATTCCTGTTGAAAATTGAACCCAAACCTTCAGGCGGGATGCAAAGACGCCCGACGGCCTCCAATCATCCATGTATCGCAGGATGGGCTGCTGGTGGGATGCGGCTCATGGAAGAACATCGCAGGAACGCCCCCCCGCCGGGTTCCACGCATGCACACGAAAACATGCTCGATATGAAATATCGCTAAAGAAAAGTAGCGCGCAAAAATCATTAATCAAACAAAAACACAAGCCGCGCGCTGAGACAGCGAGCAGGTAGGCGCAAGATAAGAGCTTGGAGAAAAATGAAAACGTTGCCGACCAGGATCATACCATATCCACTTTTGTCCGGGCCGCGCCGCCGATAGGAGTGGTGAGATGATCTTGAATGACGAGATGCGTAAATAATTGTAAATTCCGCATATCTTCGGGGTAAAATATGGAATTGTTACCCGTGTCTCTCGTTGTCGGTTACTAGCGATCGGCCGAAACAATCCGGGGTAGGACTGCTGATGATGATGTTGAGATCGGTAAACCTGTTAGAGCAGTTTTGCGACAAATTCATAATTGTAAATTCCACATATCTTCGGGGTAAAATATGGAATTGTTACCCGTGTCTCTCGTTGTCGGTTACGAACGATCGGTCGAAAGAATCCGGGGTAGGACTGCTGAGATGCTATCGTATCATGATTGGCCGGTAAAGCGCGAGCGCTCGACACAATCCGGGGTAGGACTGCTGACATGGGCAGAAAATTTTCGAAAAATTTCCAACGGCATAATTTTTGAGGGACAGCTCCTGCGGTGTGGCCTGTTGATGTCACTTTTTTCCAGGAAACCTGTTTCGCTCCTTTAAGGGAAACGAAATGAAAAACAGCATATTTCTGAAAAAGCTGCGAAGCGTCGTTAATATAAACGAATCTTTTGCGACACGACAAATAAAATACCCCGTGCGACACAAATGAGGGGCTACCCTACGAGTTACGTCACCTGCAGCATTGCACTGTGGCGTACGTCGATGACGTAGTGGTCTACACTGACTCCACGCCTGAGCAACATCTGAAGGACGTCGAGGACGTGTTGCGCACATTGGGGGACGCTGGCATAAGACTGCACGCAGGCAAGAGCACCTTTGGTGCAGCCACGGTGGACTTTCTGGGTTACCGCATTGGGCATAACTCCATTGGCGCGCAGGAAGCGAAGTGCAAGGCCATCCAGGAGCTTCCGAGGCCGCAGGACACGACGGGGCTTCGTTCTATCTTGGGCATGATGAATTACTATAAGGGCTTAGTGGGTGAGCCAGGAGGGCCGAACTACTCTGAGATGGCTCGCCCTCTCAACGACCTGCTCAAGAAAGAGATTACCGATATCAAGGGAGCTTGGGGGAAGGATCAAGACCAAGCGCTCCAGGAGCTGAAGGACGCGCTCTGCTCTGGGAGATGTCTGAGGCCTATCGATTACGACAGACCCCTCATATTGTACACCGATTGGAGCACCTATGGCATTGGCGCAGTGCTGGGCCAGAAGGATGACGATGGGAAGGAGTACATTTGCATGGCAATCAGTCGATCCCTGAGCAAGACAGAGAGGCAGTACGCCAGCTTCAAGGGTGAGATGCTTGCAGTGGTGTGGGCAGTGCGCACGTTGAGACAGTACCTGCATGGCGTTCACTTCACGCTGGTGACTGACCACTCACCGCTCACTACCTTGATGGAGAAGGCTGATCTTCAGGGACAGCACCTGCGCTGGGCAATCAGCTTGCAGGAGTTCGACTTCACGGTGCAGTATCGCCCAGGAGCTAATAAGAACAGCAACGCTGACGTGCCGTCTCGCTAGCCGTTACCGTCTACGACGGGCGAGACTGGGGCAAGGCATGAGAGAGAAAAGGTGACTGCGCTTCACGCAGGCGTGGGGGAAGTTCGCACGAAGGAATTCTGCGACTACCTGTGCTTCATGTTGGCTGGGGATGTTTCCCCAGGGGAAGAGGCCACGCCAGAGGTGCAGGTTGCCAACTACTGCAAGAGGGCTGCCGTGGAGCAGCTGGGCACGGGACCAGTGCATCGTTTATTCGATTTGCATCACCAAGAGGAATTGGAGTGCAATCATGGGGACATGTTCGACACTGATCTACCCGAGCTGGTGACCGACTCTGGAAGGCTAGCAAGGGCGGCTTGGAAAGCGCTGAGCCTGGTGCGACCTACACGAGGCACGCATGGCGAAGGAAGCCCCGCTGTATACAGCAATGAGTACTTCGAAGGCGAACGCATCTTGAAGCCTGAGAAGGTGGACACCAGGGTGTTGAGCAGGCGGCTCTTCTCGCAAGCTCGAGAGGAAGGCGTGGTGTGCTATGAGCCGTGTGGAGGCCTCTGTGCTGGTCTGGAGATGTTGCTCCGCAGTGGCATGTAGGTGGATCGATACCTGTATCAAGACATATCACCGAGCAGTCAGACAGTGGCCAGAGCCAGGTGTACGGCGTTGCTGCGACGATATCCTGACCTTATCTCGCCCAGTGCAATAGAATTTGGGGCCTTACCCCAAGATCTGCGCGACACGACGAGCGCCGATTTCATACGGGCAGGAGCTCTTCAAGGACGTCAGTGGGTCATGGTGTGTGGGTTTCCATGCCAGGATCTCTCCCCTGCTGGAACGCTTACAGGCCTGGATGGCGGGCACAGCAAATTATTTTATGAAGTGGTTCGGCTTCTGTCCACGCTGCAGCAGCTACAGCAGCAGAGGCCCCCAGGATACATCCTGGAGAACGTGTCCCCATTGTCGCACAGACCAGGGACCAAGATCAGGGACGAGGTATTCCCGTACATTGCCAGCGTCATTGGCCGACCAGTGTCCTTTGACGCAGCACAAGCAGGCGCTTACGCACATCGATTGCGAGCGTATTGGAGCAACCTGTTCCAGATCCACCAGTTTCGCTCCGTGATGAGCAAGGTGGCGAGACCAGAAGGACGAGTCGTATCGTCAATCCTATGCAAGGGCTGGCAGCCCAGACCAGTGATAAGAACAGACCGCGCGCCTCACTACGTGGTGAACGTGGTGGGAGAACCGCTGAGGGCTCTTCCCACCATCATGGCGACGCAAGGGTCGAGAGCATTCAGAAGAGCAAGGATGGGCACCGTGGTGCGCAACCAGGACGACGAGGACACCGAGGAAGAATCCCGAGAAGTGAACCTCGACGAGAAGGCGCGAGCCATGGGCTACAGCGCAAGTGAGCTACGCATGGCTGATGGCCTGAACGACGTAGAATTGGCGAGCATTCTGGGCCTGGCCATGGATCGCAGGGCCATGGAACTGCTGATGGCAGTCGCAGAAGCAAGCAGGAAGGGGCTTCCTCACAGCGAGGAGTCCCCAGAGGCGGAGAGTTCCCCAGGACAGCCTATCGCTGTAGACAACAACTGGGCAGACCACGCGAGGTCGGACCTTCAGCAGAGGCAAGCTTTGCTGGCGGAATGGGTTGAGAATTCGAACGCATATACTCAGCAGGTGGCGAAGACCATGAGTCACCGTGACTGGGAAGAGAAGCTGCAGATAATGTGCTCACAAGGGCAGAAAGGTGCAGAAGGAATTGGGGCTCAGCGACAGAAGGCTGGAACCAAGAAGAAGAAGAAGAAGAAGAAGAAGGAGTGGCAGCTCTACGTCATCGAGCAGTATCGCCAGAGGCACGAGAGCCACTTCGTGAAGGAGGGCGCAACTCCAGCAGAGCGCGTTGACGTGCCTGCTTGGAGTCCGCCTGTCAAAGATGCGGAGATGAGACTCCCCAGGTTGGCGTGTACCACCAGATTCGCGGACTTGATGGCCAGTGTGGCTGAACAGCAGGTCGACCGTGACAAGCATCCACACTGAGAAGGAATCGTGTTAAAATGTGGTAAACTGGTGGTAAACGGCGGTAAGCCCTCACTCATGTGGGGTGGTAATCAGGTGGTAAACGTTAAAATATTTCATAAAAAGAAATAACTGACGGTAAATCATTGGTAATTTGCGGTAATATAGGTTGAAGCATGGTAAAAGCCTGGTAATTTCAGAACGGAGCGTGGTAAACGAGGATCTGGAATGGTAAATGGTCATGGCCTAATGGTAAATGGTTATAAAACTTCGCAATGTAGTATAAATATAGAGACGGAGCTGGTAAATCGTGGTAAACGAGGATCGGGAATGGTCGACAGCGACACTGCAGACTCGAGACTGCGTTGCCTCGTGTTTGGCGCGCCCCGCCCGATCGCTCGGACGGAATAAGTATCCCCCAAGGGCAAGGCCAGCATGCGTGCCGGCGATCAAACGGGGCGGCTCCCATAAGCAGCGTGGTGCGCTGGGTTTCCAAGTATATGTACATGCAGCAATTCCTCCCGAGAGCATGCGCCCCGGGGGCCCGACGGAATTGGCAGGGTCCAATCTAATGCGAGTGTATCTCTTTTGGTCCCACCCAACGCCCCCTCACCTCACTCTCGCTGTAATTGAGGCCGGGAGGGGGGGGTTCCACACGCCGACGCACCCCTGCCATGATCCAGGCCTGGCGTGGGATCTTCACCCCCATTCGAAGGCGGTGGCCCCGCATACCCTCCATGTACCTTGTCCTATGCCAAGTTGGTAGTGTTTGCAACGAGGCGCTACTTCGCATTTAACACACTATTCGATGAAAATGACATTATCATATGTCATTTTTGGATTTATATATATTTCATAAAAATCAGGGTTTAGTGATATTTATGCGCGAAATAGGGATACATAAAGGCAACACGGTAGAAAAGTGCAGTATGCGTACAATGAAAACACCGAAATATGCATACATGTATCATTCTTTATTCAAATGTTTACGAGTAGAGTACTTTTCACCCTGTACCGTCGAGGCATGACTGATACTATCAGTCAGGGCGGTCGACAAATCCTACTATTTTATTCATCATTCTTATCTGACCCATCTTCTTCTAACTCTTCTTCCTCAGATTCGGCAGTGGCTGCTTCCTTCCCCTTCGCCGTCGGTTCGCACTTCGATTTGGGCTTCAACTCGGCATGCTGATCGGGCTCGGCGTCGAAATTGATCAGCCGTTGCTGCGCAGAGCTGACCATGTACTGGTCGTGGTCGAAGCCGATCGCGTTCATACCACACCTCATGGCGGCCATGGACGTCGAGCCGACGCCGCAGCAAGCGTCGAGAATCCAGTTGAGTGGATGGCCGTTCTCATCCTTCTTGCCCGGATTGTCACCGAGCATGTGACACTGGATCAGCTCCATCAACAGAGCTTGGGGTTTCTGATGGTTATTCACGACTTTGCTGTCGCGTTTGAACATCTGGTGCACAACCGGGAAGCCGCGCAAAAGTGACGCGCGGCTCACACGTTCGCCTTCTCCAAAATCAAAGTTGAACATCCACTCCGGCTTTTTAGAAGACTCCCCCTGGGCATCGCTCTTTACATGGTACCCCAGGACGCCACATTCAACGTCATTGTAACGCACGGTCTTGTTGGGGTTCATGTTCACGTTCTGCTTGTGTCAGAAGAACCGCTCCGCGCGGCCGGAGCAGTAATTGTCAATCACCTCCAGGAAATCGTTTTGTTGGACGAAACCGCAAAAGATAGCGACTGTCCATGCCGGGGCGGTGGTCTTGGCGTTGAAAGACTCCAGGAACGGTTGCACCTCCTCCTTGGTCATCGCGTCGGGAGTCTTCTCCTTGTCAAGGGCGTAATTGCAGTCGATGATCGTCCCCGTGAAGGGCAGCCTCGGGACGTCCTTCATATCGCTCATGCTGCCCTTGACGATCTTCCAACGAGGGAACACGTTCGTCTCATGTGTGGGCTCGTCGTCCTCAAGGCCTGCCTCTCCTGGAACCTTAAGCTCCGGCCCCTCGGTCCGCGCCTCCCGATAGAGTTTGATGTCGACTTTCACCTCGACCTGTTGCAAGCCTTGGATGTGCGCCGCGCGTGGCGCCTGCGCTTCTTTGAGATTCGCCCGCGCGTTCTCGACGTAATTCAAGATCGCGTGCGGAACTTCCCCAGAACCCCCCCGGCGCGCTCCCCCCTGAGTTGAAGGTAAGCAGCCGATCAACGACTCGATTTTCTCTTGGGAGCTCCAGTAGGGGGTGAACTCGGCCTTGAATTCGTCCCAGTTTTGCAATCCCGCCGCGGACACCAAGTGCTTCTGCACCATGCGTTCCTTCTTGAACTGGCTTATCATCCGGCCCCCCTCTTTTACTGACAAGTCCTTGTTAATAATCTGGCGCAGATAAGTGTCCACCTTGTCGAACTCCGCCTCCCCCGCCAAGCCGCCCAAGTTAATCCAGAACGTCATACCCATGGATTTGGCATTGTGGAGAAACTGAGCTTCTTCCACCAAAATGCCTGCCCCTCTAGACGAGCCCGCTCCGTGGTCCCCGCCTCCTCGTTGCACCTCGTCTTCCATCTGTAAGTAAAAAAAAAACATTTTTAGCATGTCTTAAAATATAGAAAAGGATGCTTTGGGAGGGAGAACACTGTTTGAAGCAGAAGTAAAAAGTAATTTACCTGTCGGTTGGAGGTGCCCTTTTTGCCAACTTTCTTGGCGGGTCCCTTAGCGGGCGAAGATGAGGCCTTGCGCTTTTTGGTCTTCGAAGCCAAAGGGTTTTTCATGCCCTTCAGGTCAAACCTTCTGTAAGCCTCCATGATGCTAACGCAGAGGTCCCACGTCTGCGGCCGGAAATTGGCAATTGTCCAGTGCATGAAGTAGTGGTTGATTTGCGTGCCGCCGAACACAGAATGCTTGGACATCGCTACTTCCTTCACATGCGTCTCCATCGACTGGTTCAAGTGAGACATTACGTGGTACCAACTTGTGACCCGATCGAGGTGAGCGTTGATGTCATCGTCTAGCGTCTTCACCGTCACCTCTACCTCAGGGAGGGTCTCAGGGTCTCCCTCGCGCTCAGACGTCTCCACATTCTCGATGTACTGGAATCCCTTGGGATATTTCTCGGGATCCAGGACTGAAAATCCATGCTGTGATTCGAACTCCGCCATTTTTTGCACCAGCCCTCCGACCTCGTAATACCCAGGTTGATAAGGGGTACCCTCTTCGGTGTCCTCGGGGACACCGGCGACGAACTCGGAGATCAACGCTTCTCGGTAGACCTTGTACACGACCCCATGCTTTTCGAAAAGGGTCGAACGAAGCCCTTGCATGAACTGAGTGTTGTCTTTGCCTTTCGTCTTCTGGTCGATTTGGTTCTGCATCTCGCCTAAGAACCGAATCATGTCAGGCGTGAGACCGATGTAGATCTTGCTCTCGAAGAACGCGAAGGCTATCTCCAACGGGATTTCCTCGTGACACTCGTCGGTGGCTTGATAACAGTGCTGGTGCCCAAAAACCTTGCCTCTGTATTCTCCCCTCAGAGTTTTTTTCAGGGAGAATTCGGCACAGGTTTTGACATCGTCGATCGCAACAAGACCCGCATTGAAAGGGGCCCACGGGTTCTCCTTCCTGCTGGACTTGATCTCGTTCACCCAGCCCCTCTCTTGATCCCGGCAGGCCTCGTACCCCGTCGCGTGGTACAGGCATTCAATGGGGAGACGAAACACACTCCCTTGCTCCGCCGCCTCGTCGAAATCCATCGGATTCGGCCACCGGTGCTCCATCTCGATTTGCCTGCACAGCTTTGCTTTCTCCTCATAATCCATCTTTGCTGCATGCTCCACTTTCAGCTTAGCGTGCCACCCATGTGCAGCCACCTCGGCTGCCTTCCTTGCCTCAGATGGGGTGGCCACTTGAGACATATCCACATTAGCGCCCGCTCCAGTATACACTCTGGAGCCACTAGGTCCTTGAAGGGCGCGTTGGGCAGCACGCTCCACTGCCGTTCTCCTGGCAGCCTGGGACAAGACGAAACTGTTCATTAGCTAATGAACGCCTTCCCCCCCGGTACAGGCTCAAGGCGCGCGTTTCGAGGCGGAAAGCGTTCATTAGCTAATGAACGCCTTCCCCCCCAGTTCAGGCTCAAGGCGCGCGTTTCGAGGCGGAAGGCGTTC